>PVKN010038862.1:0-10983 GCA_004027915.1 Capromys pilorides | reverse complement strand
TTTAAGAAATATCAAAGGCAGTGAAAATTATGTTTAAAAGGATAACACTTCTTTTTTATACTCCCAAATGGAAAATACAATCAAAATCTGTTTTTGTTTAAGACGGCTTTCTTAAATAAATGAGCAGAGGGACAAATTATGTGACCATCAATAAATCTACTGACATATAATACAGCAAAGTTTGACTGCTTTATGGTGTCCCTAGAGCCCTTAGATGTATTTATAGTCATGTTAGCAGTCACCTGTATTTTTTCAGGACTTTTATTTAATTTCATATTATGAGAGTTTAGGGGTGTGTGTGTGTGTGTGTGTGTGTGTGTGTGAGAGAGAGAGAGAGAGAGAGAGAGAGAGAGAGAGACACACACACTCTCATTTCGGGTTGGGTCTCACACAGTCAGGCTGTTTCCATGTGTTCTGGTCCTCTAGAGTCTGTGCAATCACATTTGAAGTGGCTGCAACAACGAATTAACTGCTATCTGCTGGTGACAATGAAGTAGCAGGTCAGAGTCTATCCATGTGGGAAGAGACTCGTGAGGAGGTAGAACATATTGTGAGGACAATGCATACGACAGCATTGCATCAGGTAGCTGAGGCCTGACTCACTTAAGTACAATCAAAGGGCTTTTTTAGAAACCCAAGGGGGAATACCTTGGTCTACTTTATAGTTGAGACACTAGGACAAAACAAGATGAAGAATCAGAGGCTTCAGATTTTCATCTCTTACCTTGGATCTTCTCCTAAAGGGAAAAGAATATGAATGATTAAAAGCACAAGGAGGGAAGTCCACCACACCAAATTCTAACTCTGAGGCAGTAGACAAACCCAGCTACAGACCTGATGGATCCAGCTATAAGGGTTTTTAAATCTGTCTTCCATTCAGAAATGTAAGGTTCCCAAGAGTATAGTTTAGATTTTATGGGGTTTATCCAAGTAGGGATAAGTGTGGTTGTTCCTGTGAAATTATTTATATTTTCAACTTTAAATCTGTGCTTCGTATTTATAAATCTGTTTCTCTTCTATCTTAAAAAGTGGACTGTCATCTTCATCCTGTCACTGCATACATGGTCCCCAAGTATTCTCAGTGAAGGGACCCAGTAGAGAAGAGGACGTCAGGGGAAAGAGGAAACATTCGCTTGGTGAGGCCAATCCTTCAGCTGGAATTGTAGCTGCAGGCAGCATCTCCAGGCATCTCTGGAGATTAGATATTGCAAAAAATGCATTTAGCATATCAGTCTAATAAAAATTTAAATACACCTAAAGAGTGGGGCTTAGGAATTTAGGAATGTGTTGCCTAGGACAAGGGAGAAGGAACACATAAAAAATATAATGCATCAAGTTGGCAAAGGATGTGCAGTTTATCAATTGGAAAGTCCATGTAAGTTTCCAAAGCTTCCTAGGGATGAAATCAAAATAATCTCCTATGCTCAATGTCAATTTAGAGAAGAAAAACATTAAATGGAGAGGTGTTCTGCAGGTCAGCTCTGGGGATCAATGTCGCTAGAGCCACATATATGAGTTAGTGAAATAATGGCCTAAATGACATGGTTACACGACTGACAGTGGGTTTACTGGATTCATTCACTCAACTGACATTTACTGGGCTTCTAGGATCCACTTGCAGACCATGCTCTGCACACAGAGGCTACAGGTGAGGATAAGATACAGGCTCAGCCATCAAGGAACATGCCATCTAGAGAGCTCTGTGAAAGATAAAAAGAAAAAACAAAACAGGTTAATGGAATAGAATGTCCTTTGGAGTAGTAGTAGCTAATTTTAGATGAGGGCCAGAAAGCACCTCTGGAGATGCCACTGGAAATATTCTGATTACATGAAAATATTGGTGGGAAACCTGCTGGATCAGATGAACCAGCAAGACATTAAAAGGATTGGGTTGGAGAAGAGCTAGGCATTCTCACGCAAGAGAAAATGGGGCTGTGGACCACAGGGTACAAGTGAGGGGTATTGGGCCAGTGATAAGTTGGAATATTAGGCAGAAGCATAGTTATTTAGGAATCGGCCATGAAAGGAAATGAGATGAGTTTAGAGTTTGGTGACAAATTTTAAGGCAGGGTTAAGTCAAGGCTGTGTCCAATAGAAGTTACCATGTATCTTAAGGGAGGATATTTCAGTACTAAGACTATTTTCCTGTCCTTACCAACATAGCCTAAGACCCTATGGATATACCACTATGTTTCTTGGGGGCATCAGTTTATTTTCATAGTGAAAAAGAATATTGTGTCTTCCCAGAGTCCATGTCTCATTAAAATCCCCTACCACCTTAGGAGGGAAACAGTGTCTCCTACAGTTTGTAAAAGAAACCAAGGTTCCAAAGTTCCTTTGTCACTCTCACCTTGGTTGTGCTCCTAAGTTTAAGGCCTTGTGTTTTAAGCTTCCCCCCAAAGCCATGTAGGTACTTGTCACTTGTCACAGGACATCTCCCTCAGAGGCTGGCCCCAGGATCTCCCTAGATCTGAGAACCACGATAGAATGACTCACTCCAACACTGATCACGGGAAGCATGGAATTTGAGGAGAACACCAATTTCATAGCTAGAATGCAAAGCAACTGCAATGACTTCTGCACGGAGCTTGATATCTGACCTTCAGGAGAAATCTCTTGTGTTTGGTTTCATCTATCAGAAAGACATAAGGCTGCTTCCTTGACATCTCCTTGGGGTGTACCAAGGATGGATAGTGTTGTCATAATCCCTGTTCTTTATCTGTGGTTAGGGAATTTGAAAGGAAAGCAGGAGGTACTATAAGGACTTTTGAAAACTGGCACCTAAGTGCAATATATATATATATATATATATATATATATATATATATATATATATAGTGTGTGTGTGTGTGCGTGTGTGTGTGTATGTGCGCGCGCACACATATATAGCATATTTTTCCATGATACATATGCATACATGGTATGTAATTTGCCACGCAAGTATCCTCACAACCTTCTCCCTTTTCTTTCTGGAAATATAATTAATGGGCTTTTAGCCAAGAGGAAGTCAGTGCTAGCAAGGCCAGGTACAAAGGGTCCCACCCAGGTGGGCAGCTGCACCCCGTGCCTACTGCCAGGTAGAGACCATTTGGTCCATAATATCACTGTTTCCTAGCACAGCCCTGGGTGAAGTCCTTCCGAGAGCCCTAGCTGGCCACGACAGGGGCTGCGATCCATGGGCTCACCAGGTTGAACCTTTATTCTTCAGTGCCCAGCACCTCGCTTCTGGGACTTTACCCTCCTGGGGTAGCAACAACCGTAGGACCAGCCAGCCAACTGTCTCTAAGAGGGAGATGCGGGGACCCTTGCTCCTTGGGAGGCGGTTGGACTAAGACAAGCCCGAGCAGGCGCTACCCTCCGGCTGCTGAATTCCAAAAGCATCCTGTCTACTTGGCGTGGAAGCCGTCACCGAACCCGTCCCCCTCTGGAGGAGACACCCCATCACCTTCGTTTTCCAGAGCCAGAACGTAGCTTCTCTCCCTTCGCCCGCGAGTGAGGTCCCGGGGGGAGCCGCAAGCCGTGGAGAGGCCTCGGGTGCCGGCTACCAGCCTGGAGGACTCTGGAGGAGCCTGGAGCCGCCCGCAGCCTGCAGCCGCTCCTGCTGACCCGGGCTTATTTTTATTTCTATTTGGGGCTACTTGGGCCTTAGCCTCAGCCTGAATTTCTTTTTAAAAAATGGTAAAGGGTGTCTTAATCACTGGAGTTTGGTTTAACGAGCCTGGGAATAGAGCCGGGAAGGACGGAGAGAGGCAGGCGCCGCTCGGCTCTGTGGGTCGCACTCCCGAGCGCGCACACTCTGCGGCGCGGGGCGAGCTGGCCGGGGCACGCCGTACGCCGGCGTGTACTTGAATGGGCAGGGCCGGGATTTCGGGGCGCCCGGCCCCTCCTTCCTCGGGAGCCAGCCAGTCCCTCGGCAGAGCGCTCGGGCTGCACTGATTTGCTCTCGGGAGTGCGCTATTTGCATAGGACTTGCCCATTTGTGAATCTGGCTCCCCAACTCCTCGCTTCACTTCACCTGTGCAGCTTGGCTCCCGGCACTTCGCAGGCGCCCGCCCGCCCGCCCCGGCCAGCTCCGCTGCCTGCCGGCGGTCCCTGCCGGCTCCGGCCCTCCCTGACTGCGCCCACCCACCTCCCTCCGCCCCGTGCCGCTCGGGTTTAGGCGGCTGCTCCGCGCTCTCCTTCTTGCTCTGTTTCCCCGGCGGCAGCGGCTGTCTTCCTGCCTTCCACTCGGGGACCCAGGGAGCCGGCGGCTGCTCCGTGGCGCTCGTCCAGAACGCGCAGGGTTAATAGCGCCCCGCGCCCTCCGACGAGACTCCCAGGAACGCGCTAACTCTCCCACCTGCAGCCCCGATCCGCCTGGCAGTTCCGCATTTCATCGCATGGAAGTCGCAACAGGAAAAACCAAAAATGTTCAAACTCCTTGGATGTTGGGATAAACTAGCTTGAACCCAGTTGGGTCTCTGGCCGCTTCCTCCTCTTTCTTCGTTTCCACCTTTCCCGGAGTGTGCAGCTTAAGTCATCAGACCCGAGGTGCCCGAGATCAAGAGGCAGCCTGCTCTGATATGTGTGGCATGCCGCTGTCTAGGAGGACTGCTGTTCCTGGGCGGACTCTGGCATCATAAATTTCAGCTGTGGAGAAAATAGAGGGGCTTTGCCTCCCCCCCACCCCCCCAAAACTAATTCATCGTTGTCTTAGAAGCTTTTATTGCTTTACTTTTCCCCAACGTGGGCAACTCTTCCTCCTGCTAGGATGGGCCCCTGGGCATCATGAACTTCATCAGTCCTCACTGGCTGGAATTTAAACTGCCCATTTGTAGTGGTCCAGTGCGTTGACCATGCACCTGAGAATCCACGCGAGACGGAGCCCTCCTCGCCGGCCGGCCTGGACGCTTGGAATCTGGTCCCTCTTCTGGGGATGTATCGTCAGCTCTGTGTGGAGTTCCTCTCATGTAGCCTCCTCCTCCTCCTCCTCCTCCTCTTCTTCCTCGCCGGGATCTCACTCGCAGCACGAGCACCATTTCCACAGCAGCAAGCATCCCTCAGTGCCTATTTCTATCTATCGCTCCCCTGTTTCCCTTCGAGGAGGGCACGGTGGGTTTCTCTACTCTTTATCCTTTTAATGGGGCATGGTGATTCCTTAACCCACTCGGTCTTTCAGCTGGTGTCAAGGGTGGGAAAAGAATAAAAAAATGAGTGCAAAAGGACGGAAAAGCCATGCATGTGCGTAAGAGAAGGAAATGCTCAGTGTCTCCTAAAGGCTTGTGTTTTGTTGCCCTCAGCCCCCCTACTTTTCATAACAGGATTTTCCTCTTCTGAGCTCCCTCATTCACAGCGGAGCAAACACCACACTCTTCGCTTTGCAACCTCCCACTCCCTCCACCCTCCCTGAATGGCACACAACTTATCAGATAAGTCGCGATGCTACATGGTGAGAAAATGTTCCTGAGCCTTGCTTCTGCTCTTCCTTCCTCTGCTCTTACTGGGGGCCGAGCACGGGGAAGCAGCAGACAGTAGGCAGCCTGTGATCCTCAGCCCAAAGTTGAGTGGACTGATGTAAAGTTGTCTGTGTGGAAAAGATCGCGGCAGACCTGCTGAGTCTGAGAAGGCAGAAAAGGCAATTCATGAGCAGTGGCCATTCGCGTTCATTTTGGCAGCTTCTTCTTTGGCCACATGTGTGGTAGAAATAGCAGCTATTACTGAACCTGAAGACCTAATGTTCCTACCTATTAGAAAGGAAGCAATAGACAGGCAAGTTCATGTGTCATTTACCCAAGTGGAAATGATAGTAACTCCGATTGCACCATTTGTGCAAATGCTCTTTCAATGAAAGGTAGTATGAATGGGCTTGTTCCCCCAACACAGTGTAATATGTTTTACTTCAAACGAGCTCCCTTTGCATGGCTACTGAAGAAAGAACCCATGGCTTTTAGAATATTTTCCTGTCAGAGAAGGTAATGCTCACTCACACTCTTAAGAGTGCAGGGTCTGCAGCCTAGGTGAGAGCTTGCTGTAGCACACTGTTCTAAAGGAAGAAGCCTTCTGGTGTGTTTACTATGCACTCCTGATAGTGAAGACAAAAGCTAAGAGTCTGCTACAGAGGAGGGGAATGGCCCGCCCTCCAGCATAAATGCAAGCCTCCCGAGGGTCCTTGGCCAAGCTTTGTTTTGAAGACTTATAATGTGCAGAGCCCACTTACAAAGTTGGTTCTTCCCACTGCCCGTTGGCTGTAGGGTTGTGCTCTGATGGATGTGTAGTGTTAAGAGAAAGCGCACTATGTAAATGCCCATGCACACTCTGGCTCTTGCAGTGTTCCGTGAAATGTATCGGGTGGAATTGTGAAGTAACTTGGAGCTTGGGAGGTTTGTAGAACAGTTTTCTGGATGGTGGGGAAGACTTGAACCCTTGACTCTCATTTGGTTGCTGTTTTCTCTGTGACTCCTGCTGGATGGCTTGTAGTCTTTCTTGCTTAAAAATATAAATAAATAAACTAGGCAAAAGTCACATCCACCAAAAGAAAAATTACATCAAAATGGAAATGTGGCTCCTAAGACAAAAGTAGACTGAATCAGAGGGCAGGAAAAACAGAAAGAGGGGAGGGAGGGGCAGCCAGACAGACTATTACTAATAGCCATAATTAAACACGGAAACGCTCAGCGATAATTAGCTAAAATTTTGCTAATTAGTGTAAATGATCAGCAGGGAAATGACGATTATGCATTAGTTAGAGGTTATAGGCTGGCAGGGTCTCACTGTTTGGTTCAGGGTGTAAACAGTTAAAGGAGCTGCTCAGAAGTGATGGAATTCAGAGCAGAGAGTACTTCCCTTGGGGATCCTGAATCAATGCCCTCCCCACACACACTCTGGGGTTGAGCTCTGCACAGGTTAAATGTGCCTCTTTTGTGTTCCTCCTGCTCCTTTAAGGATTGGTTGTTCTCAGCTTTCCATAGTAAATCTTTTTGAGTGCCCCCAACCTAATTTCTCATTAGCCTGCAACTGATAAGATTCTGTGTGATGGGAAAGGAAAGCAAAGTAAACAAATAGCCAGGAATTCCAGCAAAGGCTCTGGCATCCACCAGTGCTGCAGAATGCAGTAAACCTCCGGGCTAGCTTGGCTCAGATAAGAAAACTCACGAATTCAGCTCTTCAGTGTCTTCTTTCATTAAGCCCCATCCCATCGGTTTGGGCTTTGTGGAGTGGATACACGGATATTAAGTAGGCTCCTTGCATACCTAACTAATGTTTTTGAGAGCTGGAAGTCAGGAGAGGTAGCAAGGAACAACTTGCCCCAACCTTTGGCTCCCCTCCTGCATCCCAGCTGTGACTTTTTGATGCCTAACTGAGCAGACCAGAAGACCTCCCTGAGCTTTGCCAGTACCTCTCTCCCCTCATTTGGAGAACACTGGCCTTTCCTTCCTCCAAGGCAGAGCCTAGTTAATAGGTATTTTTTGGGGAGTGGAGGTAGGAGGCAGAGCACAATGATTCTGCTGGTTGTTACTGGTGATTTACTGCTCCCCCCTTTCCAGAATGCTCTGCGTTGTTCTAATGTAAAACTAAAACTAGATCTTGACTTCAGCAACCTCCTTTGGGCTACAAGAGGGTTACTTTTTTAAACTACCTTTGCCCTTGGCTATTTCCTGAGAGGTGGAAAGTCCTCAGAGCTGCTGTTGGTCAGTGGTTACCACCATCACCCCTTCTTCACAATCCCGCTCTAGAGTGGGATCCAAGACACTCAAGACAGATGCAAGAAACTCAGATCCTCCAAGGAACTAGTGCCCTCTCCCCCTTCCTACTTATGCATGGTGCTGGTCTGTACAAAACTGATTATGTTGGAGATTTACCCAAAGTCTTCATACCAGGACAGCCTAGAGAAGGCCGAACTCTAGTGAATTGGGAACAAAAAGACCTCAACTGCCTGCAGTTCCTAAAGTAGTCTCAGGGTAGAATTCTGTTTCAAGATAAAAATCAACCCTTTTCTAATACCCTTTTCCTCTTTGGTCATTCCTTTAGATGTCCCAGCCCTCTTTCATACCATCTTCTGTTTAAGTCACTCATTTAACACTTATTGAGCACTGCCAGTGTGCCAGGCTGGGTACTGCCTGCCAGCCAGTGTGCCAGGCCGGGTACTGTCTGCCAATGATACAGACCTCCATAAGACACTGCGGTGTTCATTGAAGGATAATTCTAGAAGTATGCTGATCACTATAAAAGACAAGTGCTTCTGTATTTTCAGAAGTACAGGAGGCCAGTGGGAATCCGCATGACAAACCCAATTAATAGAAAATCTAATATCCTTTGTAAAATGCATATTAGATTCTCTTGGTGGTCTACATATCCCTCCAGAATATTTTTTATCTTTGACTTTATTCCTATACCTAAGTATCAGAATTATTAAAGTATAAGTGGTTGAGAACATGCAAATGGTAAAATATGTGTGTTTACCAGACTTCATTTTCATACGGGAGTTTTGTGGGGTTTTTTTTTTTTTTTTACTTTTTCCTTTCTCTTTTGCTGTTAGTAACTCCAAGGTTTTTTGGGGGGCAGGGGGCCTGGAAAGTGCTTTTACAATTATAGAATGGGTCTCACTGAGGGTCCTAGATTATATGTGTAGTCTGCACTTTACTTTCCAGAAAGTAATATGTATTTCTGACTTTTGTGACAATGAGGACATTTGGAGAACTAGATAAGAACACAGACCTTTTAAAAGCTTAATTTTCCGAGAGAACTCACAGACATGTATTTAAAGAAAGGAGTCTTGCTCAACAACCAGGGCCTGGGTCTTGGGTGGGCGGTGGGTTACACATGTGTGTAGGGGACGTGGGAAGCCCCACCTGACCTCGACACCCTGTGAGCAGAACTGCTGCGGTGGTGTCACTCGCTTGTGCCACTGGAGTCAGGAGTGCTGGCAGCGAATTCTACTGCTGGCTACTTGTCACTGAGACCCACCTTTAGGTCTCTCTAGCCAGGGGCTCGTGCTGTCCTGATCTCTTGAGCGCTTGCTTCTGCTCAGTCAGCTGCTATCTAACTACTTTCTCTCCGCCTTTCTTTTTGGGATTCATTCCACTGAATAATTCGGAATGTTGTTTGACAGAATGATCAGATTTATGTTTCACGATGAATTAATTAAATTAGTTTCTTCCCTTTCTTTCTCTTTTCTCTGTATGCGTTATTTTCCTTCTCTAACATTTGATAGCTTTTAATGGGTCTAGAGAGTAACTTGCTCTTGAAAGACCTTTTTGACAATATTATCATGTCCTAGCATAAATTTCTTCAGGTCTTTCCACATGTTCATTCTGTGGAGTGGAGGAAACATATCCTAGGGGGCTGGGGGGAGGTAAGCACATCTATTTTGGGGAAAAAAAAATAAAATCCCCCACCAAACTAATAGAGAGAATTCTATAGTAAGAACAATATTGTCTTTTTTTAGAATCTGATTTTGGATTTAACAGAAATAATAGTGAACAAATTTATCAGATTTCAGAAAGTTTGCTTCTTTAGGACCTTGGGCAGCCTAAGAGGACAGCAAGTATCTGAAGGTAAATCTGAAACTTATTCAGCCCTTCCTCCTTGCGTTCCTTTTCTTGGGCTGCCACAACACCCTATCATGGACTGGTCGGTTTAAACAACAGTGATTTATTTTATCCTGGCTCTGGATACTGGAGGCTCAGCCTTCAGGAGTGAGCAGTTTTGCTACCTTCTGAGATTTCTCTGCTTGGCTTATAGATGTCCGTTTTCTAACTGTGTCTTCCTGTAATCTTGACTTTCGGTCTGTGCACCTCTGGTGTCTGCATGCACCCAACTCTTTCTTTTTCATAAGGATATACATTAGATTGAAGCAAGGTGCACCTTAGTGGCCTCATTTTATTTTAATTGCATCTTAAAGACCCTATTTCCAAATAGAGTCACATTCAGAAGTATTAGATATCAGTGTCTCCACATGTGACTTCCGGGGGACCCTGTAATGTTCCTCCCTTCCCCCAAGTCACTGGGATACAAGTAAAACTGTCAGCGAGTCTCTGTCAAGTGAAACTTCCAGAATAGAAAACTCACTGACAAGAGCGGCCATTTACAAAATTATAAGTTGGTGACTCAAGAAGGAAAGGCCTATTTCCATGGATGAGGAAAATGAGAATAATATGTTTCACTAAAATATGTATTTACTTTCTTCTGCACTTATCTGCTGTTACAGAGTCAGACCTTTCTGTGCATGTAGGTTTCTTATGACTAAAGTCATGTGTTCTGCACAGTCTAGGCCAATAGGATAAGATTTTCTTACGGAGACCTGCTGCCCCTCTAGGCAAGACTCTCTTTTGGTTTCTTTCATGCCCTATAGCTGCTCACGCTGTTGTTTTCCTGAAACTCACACTGCTAGCTCTTCTCATTTCTTATCCTTCAGTGAAGAAAAGCAGGTTAGCTTCGTGTAAATGTCTCCATGTTGCACAGCTAAGAGGTGGATGAGAAAATCTTAATGAATATTTTCCTGTTTATGAGGTAGGAGAAAGTAGCATGTGACAAAAGCGATCTTGTAACTTAGAACTATCCCCTCGATAGAAATTCATGCCAGGCAAGCTTTAACAAAGGATAACAAATTATAGGGAAAGTCAAAGATCTTCAGAAAGAAAAAATAAGGAGACCTCAGGAAATATCTAGAAAACCTTTGGAAAATCCAGAATTAGAATCTTTCTGTCATGAATTTGTACAGAAGGCAAACTTTCACTGGTTAATATCCACTGGGAAGTAGAATTTTTAATCTACTTTATAGAGGGAAGTAACAATTCTTTTTTAGGATAACTGTCTTCAGACCTGGAAACAGAGAGCTTCTTTTAATGTCATTTGTTGTATTTTTTTCTTCCCAGGGATTAAAAGTTATAGGGCAAAGGAATATCTTATTATGCCAAAACCTTTGGAGTTGACTTTGTAGAGTTTACATTTAAAGCCAAATTTCTTACAGATAGTATAGAGTACATGGTCACAGAATTTCTCAGG
>PVKN010038861.1:0-10994 GCA_004027915.1 Capromys pilorides | reverse complement strand
TCACATCTCTGCTGGTTTTGCTGTGGAAGTCTTTGTCAAGTCAAAATTTAATTGATTGCCTCTGCTCGGCATGATATTGTGTAGCGTGACCACGTACTGGCCAAGGAGTGACGGCTACAGGCAGGTGCAGGATGTTTTATCACAATCGGCATAACGTCATCTATTTCAAAAGATTTTCAGAAGCTGTTTTTCTTAAAGAGGAAAAAAAATTTCAGAAGTGAAGCGATGTCATTCGGCACCAACATGTACAGTCTTTCCAAGTTGCTCTTCAGGCAATGCAGTACCATCACCTGGATGCTAATACTCCTCTGCCACGAGTCACGGGACAGACAGCATCTTGCGGGCTCTCCATGGCATTCTCAGGGGCCAAGTTTCATAAAAATGTATAAGCCATAGGGCCTGGCACCAAGTTGCCCATGGTTTGCTTAGTGTGCTGAGGAGCTAGAATGGCTTTACCTCCCCTCTTCTTTGCGTTTTCGCCAACCCTTGTGAAGTATTATTGGCCTATCTTCTAACTGCCCTATCTATAGGCATTTGATAGCTAGAATGATTGTACTACTAACTTCTATTGGTTTATTGAAAGGGACAATGAATGTTTAATTTTTTTTATATCTGGTAATCTGAGCAATTGCTTGGAAGATAACATTAAGCAATGTAACAACCATTGCAGATTTCCTCTCATCTTGTTTTGAAATTCTGTATTGCTTTTAAAATTCGTTTGTTTGTTTTTAATGTAGGGCAGGGTCTACAGGGTGTATAGGATCTCACTATGTAGATCAGACTCATAGTGATTCTCCTGTTTTTAGCCTCCCAGGGGCTGGGATTACAGACGTGCAACACTGCGCCTAGTCTCAGTCACTGTCTCAGCGCGCCCTGGAGCAGGCATGGCATAGCACTTAATGGTTTTCTAAATGTTTTTTTTTTTTTTTTAAATAAAAGAAACTCTTAGCTCCACATAAATGCAAGCAACTTTACATACTTGAGTCTAATATTGCCAGTAAGATTTGGCAGCTGTTGTCAGTGTTAAACCAATTTCTGATTTCTCAGCGATGAATGTGGATGTTTGCACCCATCAAAGCCTGAAATGTTTCAAATGTCTGACATGATGGGGTCAACATCTCCTATTTTATCTCGGCTAAGGTAGAAGTTGATCCTAAAGCATGGGGCTGTTACCGTGTCCCACAGGGTAAGGCTCTTTCCCTCTGAGTGGCACACTCGGTGCTCGCATCCTCTCATCAAGGTTCTTTACTTGGCCCCTCCTTTGGTCAGAGTCTTTTCAAACCAAGGAGCTGATGGAGTGTGTTGACCTCCAGGTCAGGGCAAATGTTCTCATCTTAGAGGTGAGCTCATTTTCTGCATGCAGTAGAGAACTGCTGAATTTTATTTTGAGAAATGAAGAAGGAATATGATACATTTTCCCAATACAGACAGATAAACTAGATTGGGAAACAATGTTCTCTCAATCTATGCTTGCCTCAAGGAAGGACTGAAAATCTTATGAGGAACATTCCTCTCACTACTGTTTATCCACTGGTACTAATGACCAAGTTAGGAAACCATTCTGTTGAAATGACCTGAAAGATGACTGTAGTTCACCACAACAAGAGAGGCCTTATGATTTGTTTGTAATAAGGCCACACATTTGCCTCCTGCTGTCATCTAAGTAATAAAAGATTGCATCCATCCATATGGAATAAAAGTAAGATTTTGCTTGGGGGAATGTTAAAGGGAAATCTGAGAATAACTATTTTGCCTTTCCTCTAGGAAAACCCACATTCAAATATATAAAGTGTCTAGAGACCCAGAAAGCTCAGCAGAGAAAGCAAAGGAACTAGAGAGGAAAGAGCCGGCCAGGGGTCTGAGGTTTCAGAAGAAGAAGCGCTTTCTTTGCGGGAGGCCTGGGGGAGGCTGCGAAACGGCAGGCTCCATGTGGCACCCACCAAGGAGAAGGAAACAAAGGCGGTGCACACCTGAAGGGCATCCTGACGTTCAGCCTCTCCGCGTACTTGCACAGTGTGTCCCACGGGACGTGGATCTTGATGAACATGATGTCAGGGTTGGCGACAGCGGGCTGCAAGACAGAAAGACAGGAACCATGTTTATTTGAGAGGAGGGGGCACTGCCCTTTTGGCTAGACGTGACTCCTTTCTTGCCATTTTAAAGTTATCTAACTATTTATGAAGAAAAACGATAATAAAATATTAATAATGAAATCGAAACTGGTGCCTTCTGGACACACTCAGACTTCAATTCCGTAGATAACAATGAGTTCTTGGGTTGTCCCTCAGTCAAAGCCTCCATGATTGGTGCAACCCGGGTTTGAAGTTGGCTTTGTAAGATGGGGAGTGTGCAAAAGCCCTCCAGCATCACAGGCACAACATGAGCACATGCCGAGAAGAGACACAGCCCAGGGAGAGGCAGGGTGACCACGTGGGGAAAAGGGCCTGGCAACCTCGCCATCTCATTCGAAAACTCAACAAGCATCTTCTTTCCATCAGTCCTCAAAGTTCTTCGCTATGAATTCATGGCGGGGGGTGGGGGGGGCAGAGTGGCCTCTCCTGCCTGACTTCTGGATTGCCAACCCTCAATAGAAACTTTCTTTTGGTACAAACCTGGCACCACAGTATCAGCTTCTAAGTGCTTTGGGCAGAGAGGCTTTGCCTTGTTGATACTTCATAATTTACAAAACTTCACTACCTTTGTGAATTAGAAAACTTTCCTTGTACTGATCATTACAAAAATCAAGATTCCCTAATCAGAGCAATTATAAAAAATGAAGATTTTTCAGTTATTCTTAGTAAGACGCTCTATCACTGCCCTCTTATTACTTCAGAGAGGCGAGCAAACACTGCCAATGGCTATCAGCTATTCTCTAATGAATTACTTTATTTTTCTACTGATTTTAATCGGGGAACTCCTCAGTTCTTAAACTACATGTTACATCCTAGGGTAATCCTGGAAAACAGGGCGCATGTGCATGCCAGCAACTCATGACCTCCCAGAGCTGTCTCTACCTGCATCAAGACAGAGAATTTTAAAGGCTTTCTATAGGCAAGAACAGTTGTAATTGGTTGCTATTTTTTCTTTTAAAGAGAGATAAAAGTCAATAAAAATGATACAGAATTTCAAAACAAGATGATAGGAAATTAGCAATGGATGTTTTATTGCATATTGTTATCTTCAAAGTAGTTGCACAGATTACCAGTTGTAGGCATGCGAGACTGGCCCAACCACATAAGCTAAGCACTGACTGTTGCTTTCATTGAACTAATAGAAATTAGTAGTACAATGATCTTTGCTACATGGGATATACATACAAATCCTTCCCCCCCCTTGTTTTCTTTTCTCTTCTTCTCGTAACTTAGTGAGCATTGCAGTCATTGAAGAGCTTTGTTATTACATGGGATACTCAGGTATAATGCTTAGAATGTGGTTCCACCGGATGTAAACATTTTCATTACACCACTAACGTAAGAGCCAGATGCTCTTGTGAAGCAGACAAGCATTGGGCTCTGAGATGGAGCGATTCGGTGGACTTGTGCAAGGTGCTAGATAACTCACGCATCTGGCCTTACACATGCTCGTGGTCACAATCTGCCTTCTAGGATCCTTTGGTGTTGGAGGCCCAGAGCGTGACCCCGGGCTTATGGCCCATTCTAGCACCAAGTTCCACAGCGAGTACGTTTCCTGTGAACGTCTGACAGCAGGAGTGAGTGGTCTCTGCTCCCACAGAGAAACACTGGCCAGGTCACACAGCAGCCCCTCAAAAGTGCAGCTGTTCCCTTAAATGTCAACGGGGTTTAACTTCTCAAATGTACACCTTCAGTGTCAGAAGCTGTTGACTTAAGCCTTTTACAGCTCAGCATACTAATCTAGCTTTATGTTTTATGCCTTGTGGTTAAACTTTTCTGCTGGTTAAGGGCAAGTTAAAGCAAGACCTGTATAATAAAACACAGAACTTTTGTATCTCCCAAGGTCAGTCAAATCCCCTCAGGATTTACTTTGAAACCATGTACAGTGCTTTGTAGAGCTGTTGCCAGTGTCAACTGTCTGGATGAGTCATGGCCACTGCTTGACCAGTTTGCTCTCTGTGTAAGCCTGAGAGAATGTTTTCTCTCTAGGTGACTCTCCTTAGACACATTATACATCATCAATCCCTTTCCTCTGTGGCCTCAAAATGTCCTTGAACAGAAAATTTGGGAAACCACTGAGTTAGAGGATATTACAGCACAGGTTCTCTTATGTCCTGAAACTTCACTGACCTTGAAAGGGTAGGGCCAAAATATGGACTATCCTTGTAGCCCTTCTTTTCCTCTCATTTTTGGTCTACAAACATATTCTTAACCCTCCAGAAGAAAAGTTTAGTGACACTATTACTATATAACCAATAACCCACTGTGATTGTAGAACATTGGATTATGTATATAACTACTTTCTCTTAGTTCAATGAGAAAAAATTTTTTGTACCAACAATGATTAGAAAAATTATCATATCTAAACCCTGTGCTCTGTATAACTACAACAAGGACAACAATATGCATTGTATCAATTATTGGGAATGTACTACTAAAGTGTTTTGAAATTGTCACATTGTTATTTATTAAAAATAATAAAAAATGTACACTTTCAAAGTTCAAGCTATAGAAGAAATTTATCAGTCCTATTTAAAATCAAATAAGTTTTAAGTTAAACTGTGGAAGTTTTAAATTCATATATTCATAAAGCCCATATTCTAAAGTGGGTTTTGTCCAGATTTTCAAAAAAACACTTCCAGTTTGCTTTACCAGCATTTCTAAGGAGGATTACTGCAGCAATGGACTCCCATTCAAACCTGGAAGACATTGTGAGGTTTGACCCCTTGCTCTTGAGGAGAGAACTTTCACAGACCAGCACTTGCCATAGGAAGGAGGGAAGGAGGGAGGAAGAGAGAGAGGGAAGGAGGGAGTGAAAGAAGAAAGGAAGGAAGGAGGGAGGGAAGGTGAGAGGAAGGAGGGAGGGGGAGGGAGAAAGGGAGGGAGGGAGGAAATGGAGAACCAACACGAAAAAGCACGAAAAGGAAGGGGTCGGAAGCAGAGTTCTGCAGTCACATGATCACATTAACTTCATTGTGCTCACGCATGACACTCTGACACCTTAAATGTTCAGGTGCTTTGCTGAAAATATCCAAGCATCCAAAAAGGAGGCAGAATATCCAAATTTTGGCTCATTAGTTGTTTTGCATAATTAGTTGAGCTCCTAGTATTTTGCCAATCAGCGGGTAATGTGAGCTATGGATGTTTTTTACATCTATACTAATGTAAAGAGTTTTTTTACTGGGGGTATTTTACCTCTCATTAAAGACAAAGTAATACAGAAATTATAACCAACAATGGCAGGGTAGATGTGCCTATCTCAAATTTCCCCTTACCAAAATGGCAAAGGTTAAGCACATTAGCCGTTTTTGAAAAAAGATACACAACTTTTGAAAATGATCTCTGAGTCATTAAAAATTTTATGTACTTAAAATATATTTATCACCTGCCTCAAATCTGGCATCAAGGAAAAGGAGACATTATAATGTTGGCATTTCAGGCTGATTTTAGGAAGCATTGCAGACTGTGGGAAAGGTTTCTAGGGAAAAATGGTAGAAACAGTAAAACGTTTGGGAAGTGTCGGGGATGTAGCTTGGTGCGACGGCGCTTCGTGGCACGCCTCAGGTCCTGCACCAAATCCTCCGCTCTGAGAAAAAATAAAACAGAGCAATAACAACAACTACACCCGGACACCGTGGAGGACGGCTGTGCTGCAAAGAAAGATGGAACGGGATCTTCTGCGGGAAAACGCAGGCGCCCTGACAGCGAACTGCTAACGAAGCGAAGGGGACGTACAGGCTTAGATACGACCTGGCTGCTCTCGCAGGAGAAAGGCAAAATCGGATTACAGAGCAAAGTGGAAGATGCAAAATAGGAAGTAGGGAAATCGCTTTTTCCCCAAATGGGAAGGGAAAGCAGGAGAAAGAGAGGAAGGGACAAGGGCGGGCTCTGCGCGCAGCCGCTCGGGGCAAGGGATGCGGCCGTGGAGCACGCCGAGCAGAAGCTGTGAATTCCACCAAAACGTCCTCAGCTCCACCGCTGCTCGGTGCGAGGAGCTGGGGAGTCCAGCGGGGCCTCTGGGTTCCCGTTTGCTCTCCCGCCTGAGAGTCAGAGCGGCGGGCTGCGCAGACGGATGTGGGCGCCGAGAAGGTGAGCCACCCTTGGGCTCCCCGAGAGCCACTCGGCTGCCAGAGTTGGCTTCCAGGGTCTGATGCCACCAAACGGAAGCAGGAGCTGTGACACATCCGGAGAGTGTCCTTCCCAGGATCAGCACAGGGCCACGTGTGCACCGGGGCAGGGTCCGTTTGGTTTCGTTTGAAGCTTGGATTTACACGAGCGCCAAGCCCGGAACGCCTTACTATTCAGCGAAAATTTGCAGCGACAGGCATCTGAATTACGACTTCAATCGGAAGATTAATTATTTTCTTTCATAATATAAAGTCAGGGGCTGATGGGAGCTCAAAAGTGCCTGCTTAGGCAAGTGCAGCGGCTGGGGTTTGATCCCCAGCACCACAGTCTCAGCCGGGAACAAGCTGAGCCAGCCACTGAGCCTGGGCATGATGGCCCACGCCACCATGCAATCCTAGTGCTGAGAGGTGGCAAACAGCAGGATCGCTGCGAGTCGGAGCTGTGTAGTGAGACCTTGTACCACGTGCATAAATTAAAAAAAGAAGTGAATATAAGCTATAAAAAAAGTACTTACTGTCTTAGTCTTCTATTGTTGCTGGGACAAACACCCAACACCCAACATGAAGGAAGGAAAGGTTTATTTAGCTCACAGTTCCTGGAGGTTTCAGTCCATACTCGGCTGGCTCCAAGGCAGACTGGCACATGGCAGAAGGCAGGAGTTCATGGCAGTGGGACAGCAACAAAATGGTGACAGAGGCAACTGACTGACCAGGGCAGCAGAGAGCAACAGAGAGAGTCTGTCTCTCTGTCTCTCTTTATATCACATTCAGGCTGCCTCAACCTATCTGCCTTAGGCCATACCCACAATCTCAGAGGTACTCAGACCGATAGTCGCATCTGTACTAAAACACATAATCCCAGTGGATCATAAGTCAAGTCTCAAACTCTAGAAGTCCCTGCCCATGATTGCATGAGGCTTTGGGGGACAACTAGACACAAACCATAACATTTACCTAGACTTTGCAATTTCTTTCAAAGATGCGTCTCGATTTTGTGTACTTACATTATCCTATATTGGTGCAAATACACATAACACAGGCTATATTTAAATTTTAAGAATATGGTTATAGTGCAAGACACACTGCCGTAAGCGCTACCCCTTGCTTTGAACATAGCTGTCTCGTCATTCTGGCCTCGTTCTTTTCGCAGCTCTATTCTGATGAGTCCACGCTGCAGTCCTTATGCCCACACTCAGCACGGGCGCTGGGCACATCCTGAACCTTCCTAACCATGTATTTCCCCTTCTGCTTCGCACCGTCTCTAGATGCTTTTTCCGTTTGCAGAAGATCTTTCTGTTTGCACCTCTTGTGTTTTCATTTTTAGAAGCAGGCAGTAGCAGCGCGCACCCACTGCGTTCCCCGCGGGGTGCCAGCGCGCCCCCCGCCCCCCCACAACTCGTCTTCTTTCCTTTTCCTTCAGCCCCGCCCTCTCCAATTCTTCATCCTCTTCCTGTTTGCAAAAGAGCTGCCTGCCTATGTCATCGTATCTACTTTTATTTGGGTATTTACATTTAGGGCCTCCTTTTCCAAAGAAGTTCCGGACATTGTCTTTTGTGGGTGGCTTTGCCAGGCATGATCAAATATGCGGTGAGCGCTGCTGCCCAGCCCCACCGTGGAAAGGCAGGCTCGTCAAACACGGTGGAACCTCGCCAGCCCAGACCCGGCCCAGGGAGCTTCTAGCTCCTCCTGCGGAGTCTCAGTGGCTGCGGAAGGTAAAGGTTTTGAGTTGCTTGAGGACGGCAAGGCGGCCAGGCACGCACAGCCGCAGACATTCTTGAAAGAGGTGCTCGGGTCTGATTCAGGAAGCGGGAAGGCCAGAGGGCTCAGTGTCCTAAGCCAGGCGCAGGATTTGAAGGGCATTGATGGCATGGTGTCTTTTACTGTAATTTACCAAAATTAGATATTCACTGTACCTGTGGGTCACCCTACATGTCGAGGCCTGCATTCCTCAGTGAAGACCCGTATGGTTCTCAGGACCTTGACGCCCAGTTTCTGCTTGAGGCACGCAGCCCCACAACCTCGCGCATGCTCCCCCATGCTCTCTGCCTCCCCTCAAGTCCTGGAGACAGTTGTCTTCCTCTGTCCTGGCTGCCCTGCCCCTAGCACATCTGAGCTTCTGCTCACAGGGCGCCGGCTAAGCGGAATGAATGACTGCATTCTCTAAACTTAAACCTAGGCAAGAGATGGTGGAGCCAGGAAGGCCCCTGGGCAGGACTACCACGAAATTGGTCCTTTGGCCAGGATTCAAATTAACATTACACACAGCTTGCCCATTACTGGTTACTAATTCATCACCGCGGATTGTTCACAGGTGGAATAATCTAAGAATCTGAAATAAAAGACTGCTTTTGAGGGAAGTTCCTGTGTGACAGTGACTACTGTTAATGCAGAGGATGTCGAGCTAAGCACACGCATAGACAGCATTTCTTACTTTGTAAATGTTTGCAAACATTTCATGCAAATTTATCACATATGCATCTATTCTATGCAAATATATTACATATGTATGCAAATACATAATATACATATTCCTCCATAACTTCTTCAAATTGATTTGTTTTTTGGTCAATACTTCAACTTAAAAAAAAGTGGTATCCTGGGTACTTTGTGGTTTTTCACTACTGGGCAGGTGCTGAGAGAAGGATGTGCTTCCAGGAGAAAAGGTTTTTTTCCTCTTTGAAAGGTTTCCTTCATTTTTTTCAGGGTTCTCAAAGGGAACAGAATGCCCACAGCCCTCGCATCTCACATTGTTACTTAATTATTCCACTCCAATTTCCGAGGAGGTAGAACACTTGCTCCTGAGAGAAGAGGGACTCTAAAGCTTAAGATGTGGAAAGTCGTCCTGTGAGTGTTACCAGCGAGCATAGTGTGGGCCACCTCATGGGCTTATGTCTAAGGGAAAGACGTGGCCGGGTGCACTGGAGGCCACAGGGATTATAAAACACCTATAGTAAGGATTACAAAGCCTGTGCTGTTCACCCGTACGAGTTCCAGCGCTGCACCCTGGTCATCAACAATGCTGCCATTTAAAAGCACCAACATCAGCATGCAGTGTAGCAAGTACCAGCTGTGCTGATCTAGTTCTCGGCGACAGGCACAAGGGGTGGCTCTGGTGAGTGTACAGCGTGATCCAAAATATATATGGTGTTCAAATATAATGGAAAATTATTCTAGTAAAAGATGTATTCACCCGAATCCTTCTCAGCACCCCTCCCCTGCTTGCTCTGAGCACACCTCCACCTTCTTGGCAGTTTCTGAGGCAGCTCTGGAAGTCCCTTTTCCCTCTCTGGAGGGCTTGGCTGTGTTGTCCTCACTGCCTCTGTGTCCCGAATTGAATCAAAACCTTTCGTTGTCAGTTTGATCTGGGGAGGGGGGAGGGGACAGCCAGAGGACACACGAGGCCAGGCCTGGCTAGAGAGGGGGGAGAGGGTGGTCTACGTCGCTTCATGGGCCCACCCCCTTCCCATTGGATGGCACCGCCCAGCACTGTGCACCCCGCAAAGGCCCTGCGGAAAGAGGCCCCCCAGGAATGCTTCAGATGGCCAGAAGCCCGGGCAGGGTGCTGAAGGGTGTGGTTCTCTTACTGTGATGCAACTTGTAAAATTTAAACAGTCTGGGGCTGGGGAGATAGCTCAGCAGGATAAGCACTTGTCTGGCAAGCGCAAGGACCTGAGTTCAATCCCCGGTTCTGCAAAATAAAATAAAAATTTGAACAGTCACTGTCTATTTTGATCCCACCACATATGTGAAAAAGACCCAAGGGCCACTTCCTAATCTTCTCCTTTCGGTAAACAAACACAGCTTCCTGCTGAGATCTTCACAAGTACATTTTCCCTTGTCCTTCTGAGAAGCCCTAAATATTTTTAATTTAGTTGATTACTAGTTAAATTGCCATCAAAGGCCATAGCCTCACTAGAGGAAACTCTGAGAGGCAATTACTGCGTATGCTGCCACAGAATATTGGATTTAATATTTCAGAGTGTGGTAAGTATTTACAGCTAGTCCTAAGTTAGCAGGAAACATAGATCCAAGATGCATTTAGGTCATATTTTAGGTCATATTTTATCATCTTAAATTTTTTCCCACCCATCTGCTGGAAAAGGGAAAATGCAGGTGCATGGTGACCTCGATTGTTAATGGTGCATGGACAGCGTGTCCCAGGCCACCGTTAGGTGTCCCCTCAGCCCCCTGCTCTCTGGTGCCTGTGAACCTGAGCGAGAGCCTCTGCCGCGGTGGGGGCCCTCACAGCGCACCCTTGGAAGCGGGGAGGGAAGGGGCGTCTCCTCCAGGGCCCCGAGTCCCCGAAGGCCTGGGCCTTTCCTGTCTAGCTAGAAGGGCGATCAGGAGGGACCCAGAGCAAGGAGCGAAGTGGAACAAGGGAGGCCTAAGGCTGGGGCGGTCGCGGCTCCCGGGAGCCCAGGCTCAGCGGCTTCTGCCCCGCAGAACTGTAGCAAGTGGAGACTCGCGAGCGAAGCTGCTGAGTCCTCGGCGATCCCCGGCTAAGCAGCCGTGTGAACCCACAGTCCTGGAGCACCCGGCTCTTGATTTGTAGGGTGTGTTGTGACACGACCTGTCCGGACAGGATGGTTTTATGCACTAGCTGGGGAACAGAACTCCAGTCTCATAAACTATTTAGTTTTAGTTTTGCTCTGTATTTATAAAGTGAAAAGTGAGGATGGGAAACGGAGCGCTATCTTCCTCAAAGGGAAGTGACCGAGAGATGGGTGGTGGGTGG
>PVKN010038860.1:0-10982 GCA_004027915.1 Capromys pilorides | reverse complement strand
GACAATATATGTGCAGTGGTGAGTAGTTAATTCACAACATCTATCCATCTATTTGTTGCTGCTAAAAATATCTTAGCTGCTTGTCTTGTTCATGACTTCATTTTATTTTGTGTGATTTCTTTGTGGTATTTTATGATGCTTTCAACACTCACCACTAGTATTCTTATTAACAAAAGGACACTTTACTGAAATGAAATATTTTAATAACCATTCAATGCAGCTATTCTCATTGCTATTTCTTGAAGGACTGTGTAGATATTTCCCAAAAGGAATAGAAAATAACTATTAAAGCAGCTAATAGCCAAGATTCAGTGATATCTACTAATTGACCACATTCTGGAGCTTTCTAGGAGTGGACATACTGGTGATTCTTTGCAAGCAACTCTCTAATAAAATAATATCTGCCCCTCACTGCCCAGCATCCTTATGCTGAGTTTACCTGTCTGGTGCGTTTGCTTGTGTGAAGCTAATCTATCTCCTTAGAGAGGTGAAGGACTATGAAATGTTATCTTCTACATTCTAAGATCTTGCTTGTGATGTAGAATCCAGGATTTCTGTCAAAAATTTTCTCCCATAAGAAAGTCCCTTCTGCTGCTTCTTTCCTTCTGCTATTTTTCCAATGTTGACTACAACATCACGTAACACCTTTCCACTCATCTTTCTCCATCTTCATAAAGTAATACTCACCGAAGACTAGAATCTGCATTACAGTCTCTCATGGTATACATCTGTAGCTCACATCTTGCTCAAAGTTGCTGGATCTCAAGTCTCTATCTCCAGATTCCCACTGACCTCCCCTCACTATTTATTTATTAAAAATGTTTCTTTATTTGGTAGAGTCTCACTGTACAGCTCAGACTCTTAGTGATCCTATTGTCTCAGCCTCCCCAGTGCTGGGATTACAGGCATGTACCACCATGCCCAGTTTCAGTGGCTGGCAGGGCATGTGGTACCAGGGATCAAATCCAGGTCCTTGTGTTTGCCAGCCAGACACCACTAAGCTATCTCCCTAACCCCTCCTCTAGCTACTTTATCCTTCTTCATTATTTGAGGGACAAGTTCTAGCTTACTATTTTAATATGCAAAATTTAAAATATCTTACTTTATCAATAGGAATTAAGATGATAATCCCAGATAATTGGGAAGTTGAGGCAGATGATTACCAGTTTCAAGTTAACCTGGACAACTTAAAGATTTTGACTCAAAATAAAATAAAAATCTTTAAAGATTGAGAATGTAATTCCCTACTCCTAATTATAATACAGTATCACATAAACAAAAAAAAACTCACAGTGTTGTATGTAAAGGCTAAAGAAAACACAATCCTATCATTAGCTTGAAAAATACTGAAATGAGCTATTAACGAGAGAAGCCATCAATCAAGCCTGGAACTCTATATTTGGGATTTGTAGAATTCAGAGATCTCCAGTCAACTGATCTTGAGGCCCTCTTGTTGTTTTATGTACTCTTCCTTTGTTGAGTCTTCACAATGGCTTGCTATGGAGATAGAAGTCAGGCAGTTCCTTGAAAGAAGGAGGTCAGAGAAAAAGAAGAGAAAGACCATGGAATAGGTTCAAAGAAGCCCATCAGGAGCATGTTTGATTTCCATTATGATGGAGCAACTCTCTGACTTTGGACAGATCAATGGCCAGTTCAAAAATCTATTACTAATTTATATCCCTTCAAACGTGCTAAGTGAAAGTATACCTATGTTCAAATCCGATGTTATCACACTCTGCTGCTTTGACTAAAACAGATGCAGCTGATTCATTCAGAAAATAAATCATGTAGGATTTGAAGCACCACTGTGATAACTGAATTCTTCATTTGGATATGTGTAGCTCCATCTAGACATGACTGAAAAGATGTCAGAAATGCACTTTTCCAGGTGAGACCTTGAAACTATTCTGAATGGGCACCTTTCTCGATACTTTCCTTAAAGAAATACTGAAGTAGCAAGAGTTATTTCTCAGCCACCCCCCACTGAGTCTGGTAGCCCATTTTTCAGCAGCAGTTTCAATGAGCAGGTGGCAAATGATGTGGAAATATCACTGGGCCACTAGCACTCGGGCCTAAATGTTGTTTGGCCTTCCCCTTTCAGATAAGCTTGAACATGTTCAAACTTTTCGCTAGAATGAAAAGATACACAGCTCCATCTTCCTGAGAGAATGCCCCCGGAGGAATGACTGGGCAGCTTTTACTTTATTCTTATTGTGTGAAGTTATTTAATTTCAGAGAACTTAAATTTCTTTGTACACTAATTGTATAACAATAGAGGGATTTTTCTTAGAAGGAGAGAGATACAGGGGGAAGACTGGCCATCTTGAACACATCTCTCTTGTGCCTTAAGCCTTTGAGAACAGTGGTAAACATTAGACATATCCTATTTACAAGCAGTATTTGTGTGTCTGCCCAAGATGGCACATCACAGATCTTGCATACAGTAGGGAAAAGGAAAAAACATTGCTGCCTGAGAAAATATATGGTTATAGAATTCCTGTTGGAATTGAGTTCCAAATAGTAGTGAGTGTATTATAATTATCCTATGATTTATTGTTTTATGGTTAGGGATTTCTTTATTTCAAACTCAAATTTGGCAAAAATCTATTATTTTTAGTTATTATTAATGGTATAATGATAATGTATATTCATTAGGGAAGGCAAAAATGGAAGACAGAATTTATTTTTGTCTCTGTCAGAATTACAAAAGAAACCAACCAGCAATAAGAAGCAGCATAGGACACGTGAGGAATTTTCTGTACTACCACTGAATATGTTCTGTCTTTGTTTCTTAGGGAGAGTTTTCATGAGCATATTATAACTATTCATCATTGAACCTCCACTGAGGTTCATTTCCCTCTATAGTTTTCTAATTACTTCTATGAAACACATTTTTAACACCTAATCACTATCTGGGTACTCTTAAGAGTTGTAATTAGAAAGCCCATCAGCTATCCTGTTTGAAATCTATTGCTAATTAGCACTAACCCATTTTTTATTGCAACTTACTATTGGTATCATAGATGAAGCTTTAATTACAGAACCTGGTTCTCAGTGAAATGGCATTCCCACTGGTCTATGTGTCTTCTTTTAATCTGTGGTTTATTTCATCTTGGGGATTGCTGTCACATTTTTAAAGTGCAATTCCAGTTTCCCGAAACAGACTGAAAGTAGAGCCTGGAATAAAAGAAGGATGAATCTCATTTTCCCTCCAACTGGACAATTTTCTTGTTCTGAACTCCAAAGCTGCACCACAGAGGACATTTTTGTCAGCAGTAATGAATAAAACAAAAACAAGGTGGTACATTTTATCTCATCTCCCCCCACTTCCCACTTAATGTTTTAAAGGAGTTCCTGAATTTTGTAAAAATTAGTGTTAGTGATATGTGTTAGTCATGGTTTTATTAGAGGTACAGATATAACACAAGGTGTATAAATGTATAGCCAATGATGGTTAGCTGTAGAGTTGGATGAGGAAGTGTACAGAGGGCATTTGTATACCGGAGGCTGGCGCATTTAGTTTAAGTTCTGGCGATCACTGTAGTGTCTTGTGTAGGTTTGCATTACGAGGCCAATGAGTCTGTGACAGAAGGTTGTATTAGGAGGTTCACGAGTCTGTGACGGAAAGCTGTATCAGGGGTCTGACGGACAACCTTTTAACTGACTGTGAAGACGAGAGCTCCTCTTAAGAAATGTAATGCTCTATCCTTTTCAATTTTTTTTAATATCCTTTAAGTGATGGGTCACTCTAGGGTGGGTCCTCCACTCCCTAGTATGGGGCCTCCACACCATAGGATGTGGAATTGCTGAGGTGATTTCATTCAGCTTTTAATTTTTCAAGTTTACACATTGTATCAACCACTAGAGGATAGCTATTCCATTTCAGCTTATTCACTCTGCATAAATTACGTCTCTGACTTTTTGACTGGGCACTTCCTTTAGCTCCCACCATTGAATGAATACCATTGACCAAGGAAGGCAAGGAAATATAGGAGATACCTTCAGAATGTGGATCAGATATTGGAAAAGTCTGGATAGAGATTACCCCAAACCTAATGTACCATAAGTCCTCAGACACTGTGAAATCGGTGAATTTAGGCAGTATGTGCTGTTCAGCTATTACACTACCTCCCAACCAAAACAAATTGCAATTTCATCTTCGGACATCATAATAACTTTGTGTTCAGCTAAGCTTTGTTTCATATGTCTTAATTACAATGTCTTCATTTTTAAAAAGTGAACTGGCAAGGTGGAACCATATGCAAAGGTGAAGATTTCTTTAGGAGTAGAACATTTTCACTTGAAAAATCAAGTTGCCATTTGACATCTACAATGTCACTTTTTAGTATCATTTGTCCAAGTCTGACCATCTGCTATCGAAGATGGGCTGGAAATCAGAACTAAAGAAAATTCCTGAAGGTGATTTTAAGGAATCAAATCAAAAGGAAGAACTTGGTTGAAGTTATTCCTGTCTAAACTAGACCCAGCTTTGTGAAGCTTTTCTGAAGAATATTGAAACGTACCTTGAAAACCCTTTGATGTCAAGCAGGATAGTAATTTAGAACATGCATTAGGTGGAAATCTATCACAGAACTTTAAGCAGAGCTCTTTTGCTAACTTTCTAACAAATTTGAGGGCCATTGTTGTAGACAGTTTTCATTAGTTCCTTTTGCCCTGGAGCATCCCTTTCTGTGCTACAATCTAATGAAAGCAGGGGGGCCTTACAGTAGTAGGTATATTGGGCCCTAATGTTGTGCTACATGAGCACTAAACCTTAATCTTTCCACTTTAAATTCCAGTTAGAATTTGACATATGTTTATGGCATGGAATTCTCCACAGATATTTTAAGTTAAAATGAAAAGAACTATAACTTGTGTCAGCAAATACAGTGCCTCTCAGGAAGTCTCTTGCATAAGAAAAAGGAAGATTCTTTTCACATATCCATATTTCTGATGATGAACTTTCAAAGCAGAAAAAAAAATAGAGAAATTCTACTAAGTCTGCAATGTTTTCCTTTTACTTTGAGTTTCACTGCTAATGAAAGTAACCACGTTTCAACTCATGGGAATCAGTACAAGTCAGTTATTAGCCAAGTGTAGTGTTCATTCCTTGAGTGTTGATTGCATATTATTATTATTTAGAGAAGGGAACAGGAATCAAACTCAGAACCTTGCACTTGCCAGGCAGGCACTTATGCCCCTGAGCTATGTGCCCGGGATGAATATGATTCAAAATAACAGTTGTTTTAAGTGAATTTATTTGAAAGCTCCATTTTTGCAGGACTACTCAGAATTTTTAATATGCCAATGCACTTAAGAATGTCTGGAGAATCTGATACTCCGCAACTCTCAAACTTTGTTCCCATGAATTTCCTCTTTTTTTGTTATTACATGAATTCACAGAGATCATATTTTGGAGAAAGTGCTGTTTTCACTCATTTTCTATTAAAGTGTCAGATAATTCAATATTTATCTATAAATTGATATCCTGTGTCTGTTTGCCACTGTGCTTTATTGAAATTAAAGGGCAGATGAGATAGTAATTAGACTACACACCTGCTTAGCTAAGCTCAGGGACCAGGATTCGACCCCTGGTACTACATGCTGCACTGGCCCCGCGCACAGGTGCACTGAGCCAGCAGCCAAGTCTGGGCATGGTGGTGCATGCCTATAATCCCAGCACTGGAGAAGCTGAAAACAAGAGGATCACTATGAGCCTGAGCTGTGTAGTGAGACCATGTACAAGATACATAAAAAAGCAAAAAAGAAATTTAACTCAGGGTCTGTTTGGATGTGAGAAGGTTCGTTAGTCATGGCCCACTTGCCTACTTTTATAGTTACTGAGATGAGTGACTGGAAAGGCACAGAAATATACTTAAGAGTGGTGTGATGAGTCTGAGATTATTCTGAGATTAGAAGACAGACCCCTTATTCTTCTCTCCACTGTGTTTTTCCCATTAAGCCACTCTGACTTCTCTCCCTACAATTTCCATAGCTGGTGTCAGCAGAAGAGCTTATAAAGGGACTGTGAACATGCTAATTACAATCAGGCATATTTTAGATTTTATAACAGAAGACTCTTCTGGCAGTTCAAAATGTCCTTATCCAAAACCAAGTTTACTTATTTCTTCGTACAGTATACGTGTTGTGGTTAGTGACATTATTGGGGAATGAGGTGCAGTTCAATGATGGAGCACTTGCCTGCCAAGGTCCTTGTTTTGACCCCAGTATTATCAAAAATGATGTAAAGAAAGAAAAACATAACATGGATTTTGTAGTCACCTGACTTAGAGGTTTTCATGATTCTCAGTGATTCCTGTATCTTCATCTTTGTTTATGTTGACGCTTGAGACTGTTATTCTTTCATATTGAATTTCACATATTCAAGTTCAGCTTTGCCTTGCGATACAACTGAAATATATTTAGTAAGTACATGATGCAATAATTAAATAAAACTGAAGAGTTTCTATCCACCTTTTTCTCATGGCTACTATCAAAGATTCTGTAGTAGAAAATATGCGTGAGGTTACAATGTTCTTTCCTCAAATTTGTTGTCAGATTTCACTTATCCATTAATAATATCCGTTAGAGCCACAACGCAGTCTTGAACTATCATGTGGTTTGGAAGTACGTTTTAAGAACTTGTTGATGAATGTTGTCTAGACAACTGCTTGGGATCAGTGGGTTTATTTCATTCAATAAATATTTACTGATCAGTTATTAGGCAAAAGACTGCATTGAAGGTTATCGTGCTGGGAATCAATGTAAAACCTAATTAGTTTTGGAGCCTTCCATCAAACCAGTACACTGTGGTACCTCCATTCATGAGCACTTTTGTTTATAAGCAATTTAATATACAAATTTGTAAATATATATAGCATTTTTAATGTAAAATCTATACTTTTTATGTATTTGGTACAGGGTCTCACTATGCAGCTTGGACTCGTAGTGATTCTGGTGCTTTCAACCGCCCTAGAGCTGAGACTACAGGCGTGTGCCACCATGCCTGGACTCAAGGGCCTGCTCAGTGCCCCTGGGGGGAAGGGAAGACAGCACTACATGTGGTACCAGGGACTGAACCCCAGTCCCTGCTCTATGGCTGTTTTAGATCACTGAGATAAGACAAAATTTCATTACTTCCAATATATCTTTTTAATTCTCTTTTCGTCTCTTTACATTTGTCATTTGAATTTTTATTTCTTTTAATTCTTTATAAAAGTGTTTGGCATAGGGTGTCACTATGCAGCTCAGATTCATACTGATCCTCCTGTTTTCAGCCTCCCCAGTGCCAAAATTACAGGTGTACACCACCATGCCAGGTCTCAGTGGCCGGCTCAGGTTGTCCCGGGGTGGGACCGGTGCAGAATGTGGTGCTGGGATTGAATCCCTGTCCCCATGCTTGCTTAAGCAGGCACCTAGTCTGCTAAGCTATCTCACCAGCCCTTAAATTTTTCTTCTGATGTTGTACGCTATACTATTTACCACCAACAGTCCCATTGCAATAAGTACCAGATTTTTACCAATTGGATTTAGAGACAGGATTGAGACAAACATTTTAAACTTATAATGAGAAACAATAGACTCTATCTTGTCTAATATGGCAATATCAATAGGGTTTAACCTCAATACTGCCTTAGCACATTAGCTCCTACAGTAATGAGAAATGATTTTCAAATGAGCTGTGTGATCAGTTTGTCTAATCAGAAGCTACTGCTAAAACTACAAACTAGCCTATACATGATTCCACAAAATTCATTTACCTGCTCAGACTCAATCTACAGAAATAGTCAATAGAGTTGTCAGAAAAATGACAAGTTCTGGATGTGAACCAAGTGCTAGGCATTGAACAACAAAAACCTACGGCTGTTTTTGATGGTAATTCTCACTTCTTCTTGATTTGTGCTCTGCTGTACTCATTCCCAGGCTGATACCCTGGGGGATAGCTCCTTAACAAACACGATCTGAAAGGGCAGTGGCCTCTGAGATGCCTGTTAACTTTGGGCTTTGTACCAAAAGGAGAGAATGTTTAAGACTTTGGAAATTCCTCTTTTGCCCCATGGAGAAGAAAGAAAAATTTTAAGCAAAAGGGCAGCTCATTCTCATGATTTGTAGACTACATTGACTTGGGTGGATTAGAAATTACACTGAACTAAAAGAAAAATCATTTTCCCAACTATATGCTATAGATGTGCTATTCATTGTTACCAAACAAAATGTTTCGGATAATCAAATAGATTTGAGGAATGAAAATTTAAATTCAAGAGAATATTTTTGGAACAAGAAATTTAGATTCTTTATTGGAAGTGTGAATGTCTGTGGTAAATCTCTGAAAGGCATAGAGGAAAAGCTTAATTTCCTAAACTTATTTGTCCATGAAAACCTTCTTTTTTACTGTTCCTCATGGGATTACTACTCTTCAGTAGAACACCCTTCTGGAAACACTGACCTATAAGAATAGACAAATTATTTTCAGACACTGACATTTCATATTCTTTTCATAGCAAGTAAATAAAGAAAAATAATGCAATTTTCTTCTTCAAGGAAGTTTATTCCAAGAGATGTGGGCTTTAGCATTTGTTTCAAAAGTAAATTGTGATCATTTAATTGTACTTATTCGTGGAGTTCAGTGTGATAACCCAGTGCATGTATAAAATGTATAATGGTTCAATCAGGAAAATGAACATTTTATCTCCTCACACACTTAATTTTTTATTGATATATAATAATTGCAAATATAAGATAAAATGTGGTATTTCAAAACATACATACATACATCACATATTTGGCTAGGGTCCCAATATCAGATTAGCTTTTTAGAATGTATATATAGAGGGATAAACATGCATGGTATGTATGCAAAGTATCAAAAAGATGCATAAGATAAAAAATTGCCAAAGCACTCAAAAACTATTTTTAGAAAATCTTTTCCATTTTCCCAAATGCTTTATGCACCAGCTAAATGAAATTATTATATCTATTATTCATTAGTTAAGATACACTTCCCTGGTTCCATTCCTTGTTTTTAACAGCTTATATTTTATTTCCTTTGTGGAATTTTGATTTTCAAAATCACATTTGGTTCTCAAATTATACCTCAAAATATTAATTCTGCCTTGGCCCTCCCCAGAAAAATTTATCTGGCTTATGATGAGACTCTATTTTCACCATTTTAATTAACTTGTAAACTGGTCTGGATTTGCTATTTTACCACATCTTATATTAGTTATACCTACATTCTTCATGCAAAGATGCTCAACTTCTTATAATGGAACCATATCTCATCCAGCTAACCCACGTCTGCATTCTTATAGGGCCCCAGCATACAAGGAGCGTGTGTTTTGTTTTTGATTTACTAAGTGGATTTGAAGAAAATCAGAGGCAATGAGTAGTGACCAGTTTGTAAGAGGACATTTGAAAATTCTACTTAACATTCTCCATTGCTGTTGTGCCGGTATAATCTACTCTTTAGCAGGCCAGAACATTAGCACACATTGTAGAAATCTAGCAGATTATTTAAAATTTGTTAAATTCCACAAAGAAGGTGGTGTAAGAGGCAGTCATACCTCTTAAAATGTAATTGTAACCACTCACCCCTAGGTGACAAACAGCTTTCACACAAATTCCATGCATGAAAAGTAATATAAATTTAAAACTTCATCTCTTGCCTTTATTCTTTTTATGTGCCATTATGGGCACAGACATGGAAAATTGTTTGGTATTTATGGCAGAGTAGCCTTTCTGACTGCCGTGCCCTCATAATGAACAGGGAGTGATGAGGTGGCATGCTCAGCGCTTGCAGCGGAAGAAATTTATTCTCAGTAACAATTGTTGAAATCAGTATGGATTGTTCTTAATACTCAGATATTCTTTATTTCAGTTGTGATAATAAAAGGCAAATCCAGAATTTTTTAATGGACGGCCACCTGGCTGATAGAAGGGACTGGAGTGCACAGCAGAAGTTGTGTTACTAATACTATTTTTACTGATGTACTTTTTATTTAGGACTTCTTGGGACGCTGACCCTCTTCAAGTCAAAAAGAATGAAAAGCAAAAGATAAGTCCATGTTAGAATGTATTAAAGTATTTGTTGCTTTCATATCTTTCCAGTACAAAGAAGACTTTTCAAAAACCGAAAATGAAGTTCACTCTGACTCGCCGTTGCTTGCTACTCTTCATTCTACTGGCTGTAAGTAAAACAGTGTTCTAAACCATGTTACACTGACAGGAATGTTTGAGTGTGGTTGGTTGAGTTGAAATTTGCAAGAGTAGGCGCTGTTTTTCATCAACCAAAACTGAGTTCCTCCAAACTGCCATTTTTCTTAATGTTTGGTTAATAGATCTCCTCCCTGAACTTGCGCTAATTAGACTGGTGTCATGATCTACCCAGAAATTCAAGTTTTGCTCATTTATAAAAAATTTAGTCTTCACTTAAGACATCTCTGTGTTATCTTGGAAGTGAGCATAGAAGTTTGGTAATGTTTTCAGATGAAATTTTTGCGTTTGACACATAGATTTGAAATAATATCTGGGGTGCTTTAATACTGTTAAAATATCTGAATTTCTCAGTCTGGTTATTTATTTCAAATGTGCAACCCATCAAGAACTAAAAACCTGCAAGTTTTTATGTACAACTTTCACAACTCTTTAAACCTTTTATATCAGGTTCAATTTATTTCATTTGATATTATTTTGCTCCTACAGGATCTAGGTAGTCAAAAACGTTATTGTCTTAGACACTGTCCATGCCTACTTATTTTTGGAAACATTACCACCGTTCATGACATCAGCTTCAGCAGTACATGAAAAGAAGATGCATGTGTTCTACATAAGTCAGTTTGGAGTTGTGTTGATCTTTGCACTTCCTAGACCATCAGGATAACATTTGCCCATTAATTTTAACTAGTAAAAAGATCATTTCATGTCTCATACTTTGATACTGCCCAAACGAAGCTACCATAGAGTTCTGGGATCTCCATTGTTCA
>PVKN010038859.1:0-10986 GCA_004027915.1 Capromys pilorides | reverse complement strand
TTCCTTGAATTTGAGTCCTTTTTTTCCTCTTTTTGATGAGGTTACTGAAGAGCCAATCAATTTTATTTAATATATCAAAGAAACAGCTTTTTGGTTTATTAATTCTTTGTATTGTTTTCTTTGTCTCAATTGAATTAATTTGTGCTCTATTTTTTATAATTTCTTCCCTTCTTTGGGCTTTTGATTTTGTTAGCTCTTCCGTTTCTAGTCGGTTTAGGTGTTGCATTAGAATATTTATTTGCTTCCTTTCTGTCTTCTTAATATATGAGTTCAGGGCTTTAAATTTATCTCTAAGAACTGCTTTTGTTGCATCCCATAAATTCCAGTAAGTTGTGTTTGTATTTTCATAAAATTGTACATATTGTTTAATTTCTTCTTTAATTTCATCTCTAATCCATTGGTTGCTCAGAAGAGTGTTCTTTAATATCCATGTATTTCTGTGGTTTCTTTTGTCATTTATTTCCAATTTCATTGCACTGTGGTCATGTAGTATGCATGGGACAATTTCTGTTTTCTTGCATATACTTAAATATGACCTATAGACTAATATGTGGTCTATTTTGGAAAATGTCCCATGTGCAGCTGAAAAAAATGTGTAGTCTGAAGTGGTTGGCTGGAACACTCTGTGTATGTACAATAAGTTCCAGTTGTTCCAGGTTCTGGTTTAGGTCAGCTGCTTCTTTGCTATTTTTTTTCTCTATTTTACCTATCTTTTTGTGATAAAGGTGCGTTAAGGTCTTGTGTTAAGATTGTGGTATTGGATAGTAGATTTTTCATGCCCATTGTGGTTTGTCTTATATAACTTGGTGCTCCCCTGTTGGATGCATACATATTTATAAGTGTTATCTCTTCGTCTTGAATTTTTCCCTAACCAGTACCTAGTGGCCTTCTTTAATTCGTTTGACCAATCTTGGTTTGAAGTTTAGAGTGTCTGCAAACAAGATTGCTACCCCTGCTTTTGTCTGAGGTGCTGGAGAATGTAGTATAGTTTTCCATCCTTTAACTTTTAGCCTACAAGTTTCTTTATCAGTCAGTTGTGTTTCTTGTATGCAGCATATGGTTGGATTTTGTTTCCTTATCCACTCTGCCAGTCTACTTCTTTTAATTGGAGCATTGAGGGCATGTACATTGGTGGTTATAATTGAAATGCATTGACTTATGATTGATATAAAAGTCAAAATAATTGACTTTTATTTACTGCTGTTCACCACTTTTTCTCCTGTGTTTAATTGGTTGCCCTCTTTAGTGGGTTATTTCTGTTCTCATTCGTTGAGATTGGGTCGTTTTGGTGATCTCTAAATTTTTTTAATATACTTTGTAAGGTTGACTTTGATGTCATGAAATTCTTTAGTTGTTCCTGTCGCAGAAGTATTTTACTACTCCCTCATACCTGAAGGACAGTTTTGCTGGATATAGCAGTCTGAGCTGGAATTTGTTTTCATGGAGGACTTGAAACACTCTGCTTCATGCTCTTCTTGACTTCATGGCTTTTAAGGAGAAATCTGCCATTATTTTGATGGGCTTTCCTTTAAATGTGATCTGTTTCTTTTCTCTAGCAGCTTTAGTAGATTATTCTTCTGCTGGATTTCTGGGATCTTGACTATTATATGTCTGGATGTGTTTTTATTCGGGTTGATGCTATTTGGAGTTCTGTATGCTTCAGTCCCTGAATCTCTGATTGTTTTCTCGAATTTGGGAAGTTTTCTGCTATTACTTCTGCCCATATTCTTTTTATATCCCTTGTGTCAACTCATTTTTTCTCGTTGATTCCTATTAATCTCACGTTGTTCATTTTTGCATCATCTAGAATTATTTTTTCCTGCATCCTGGTTGTTTTTAAGAGATCCTTTCTTACCTTACCTTACCTAGCTGCGACTGTGTCTTCAAAATCTGAGACTCTATCTTCACTACTGTTCTTATGGTTTTGCCACCTTGTGATTGGGATTTTATTTTCCTGTATACCTCTTCAAAACTGTTTCATGTGATCAGTTTCTTTCCTATATTGCTCAATCAGTGAATCAATCCTTTTTCTATTCTCCTCTAACTTTTTATCAATGTCTTTAGTAGTACTGAAGTCTCTCATTATAGTTATCCTTTCTCTGTCTAGTTCTGGATTATTTCTTCTCTGTTCTCCTCTCTACCTTTCTGTTTTTGTTACTCTACTTTGGATGCCATTAGTTTAGAGATGTCTTTTTTAACTTCAGAGGTTATTTCTGCTCTGGTTTCCTCTGCATGTTTCTGCAGTTGTTTTCCCTCTTCAGAGTCTATTAATTCATGCATTTCTTTTTTAACTTCAGATGTTATCTCTGATCTGAGTTGTTCTATACGTTTCTGCACTTGTCTGTCTACCTCAGAAGCTATCGATTCAGAGATTTCATTGGCATGATTTTCATTTTTTTGTATGATAGTGTCTCCTTTATCTGTTTACTGGTGGGCTCGGGACCTGAGATTGCATTTGCCCCTTGTCTGTATCATTCTATATAGCAGTACCCTTTGGTGAAGGACTGTGTTTCTGGTGGTTAGTCTTCCAGTCTGGGTTTCTGCATCGGCTGAGATGCTTGTAGACCAGGGGAGGAAGGTCTCATTTACCTGGTGGGCCTGGCTACTGGATAGGCTACAACTGTGTCAGGCCGGATGTCTGACTCATGTGGCAGGCCTAGCTGCTGGATAGGCTGCACTTGTGGCGACCTGGAGGAGGTCTCACGTGGTGGGTCTGGTGCTGGAAAGGCTGTGCTTGTGGTGGGCTGGAGGAGGTCTCAGCAGTGATGCCCACACATTTCTGTTCCTGTAGCACCTTGCAATCTTATTGGGTGCTATGTAAAATTTCTCAAATTGTTATTTATATATTTAATTCTCTTTCTTTCTTTTTTTTTTTTTTTTTTTTTTGCTTTTAAAATATTTGTTTGCAACTCCAAGTCTACTTGGAGTAGACTGATCATATATTCATTGCATCTTTTCTGGACTGGGATTCATAAAAGATTTATAATTTTTAAGAGAATAAAAAATAAAACATTAGAAATGATGCAGAGTTTCACTAAACAAGATGATAGGAATTAAAAAATAGTTATTATATTGCATATTGTCTTTAAAGTAGTTTTCTAGATTGTCAGATATAAGCATGCAAAATTGGTTAAAAATTTAAAAGAAAGAAAAGTATCCTAAGCATTCACTGTTCTTTTCAACAGACCAGTCTCCCTTATCACCACTGGATAGTAAAATTATGTGTGACACAAATACTGAACAACTTCTTTCCTGAAATTAAAGGACTAGTCCTCTTCCCCAAACTCTGGCATGCACCTCTTTGTCTTGCTTCTTTAAATTGTCCCCATCGCCTGACAAACCCCTGCTTGACAAATCATGGGACATTGTATAGTATAATTCATTTTATATGCACATACAAAGAAAGACTGAATTCTATAGCCTTCTGATAATGTGAATTTGGGGAGGGGCTCCATGGTCTAAGACAGCCTGGTTCAGTCATTCTGTGGCCATGGATCATTTTCATTGCATTGCACAGCTGTGGTGGTTGCTCCTTTGTGGTCAGATCTACTAATCTGTAAACAGATACAAAACTCAAAGAACTGTTGCAGTGTGCCAGCAAACTAGCATTTCTCCATCTTCCTACTGTATAAGAGGGACCCAAGGCTGAGGAAACTCAGCCCATTTCCCCCAAGTGTAGGGCTAGAAAGACAGAGCTTCTGATGGTGCTATGTTTTATGAAGTGCTACATCACAGGCATCCACATAGACTCGATGAAGAAAATAATAAGCTGGAACTTGGGAATCTGAAGTGTGACTCAGAGTCAGGGTACAAACATCTGAATTAGGCTATGAAGTAGAAGGTTGCCTTGTACTAAAGGTACTGAACTATCCCTGAACTGTCCTGTGCTGTGTGGTTCTGGTGACAGGATGGTGCATACAGAAAACTGTATTTCTTAGGAAGGCCTCAGTGTTATGCATGGCAGGGATAGGGTTTCCCAGAGTGGGGTCTCATATTTTCCTTAATACTTTGTTCAAAGGGCCACATACTGTTTTCTCACTCAGGGCCTCCCTGAAGGTTGAGAAATATAATATTTTTTTTGCAAATTTGTCACTCACTTGGATGGATTTTTACAGGCTGTTAGCAAAAGGTAATTAAGGCCATGTCCACATGAAGAAGGAAACTCTTGTTGCTATTTTTAAAGTGTTGTGTTTCTGCCTGACTGGCTGAATACAGTTAGTCTGAGCCTCACATCCTCCACCTGCTCCTACAGTAATAGGAAAGTGCTGAGAATGCAGCTAACTATGTTGCTCTACCAAGGCCAGAATAAAAAATGATTTTTGAATGCATATACAAAGAAGAATGAGAATTTTGAATTATAAGCTTATGTACTTTAAGATTCTCTGCTCTTTTTGCATAGACATAGCTCACGTGAATTGTTTATGTATAGAAATATATCTTTTTCCAGGAACAAAATATTTGGGTGAGGGATGAACAGGCAATATGTTCTAGGGGTTTGTAATCAATAGGAAATGCCTGTTACATCTAGGCTAGAGGGCAAGGAATATGTAATCCAAAAATACTTACTCAGATATTCCTGGCCTGAGACATTCCAGTGGCCCCATTTTCCTGTGTATAAGGTCAGCTTCTTCTTTCATATCTAATTACTTTAACTTAAACTTTAATATCAATCTTAGCCAGTATACAAACACAAGTGGGCACAGTTAGACATTGATTACTGATACATTAACCTTTTGAAGTTGAGTTTGCTGTAGTTGCTAGGATTGAATTTATTACAGCCAACTTCATAGATATTCTAGACTGATGAACAGTAGGTGTTACATATGTATTACAGTAGAAGTGGAGAGTTTGGGTACTTATGGAAAAAAAAAAAAACACCAGCAGATAACAAGTTCCAGTTCATTTTCTTAGAAAAGTTCTGTAGAACAGTTGTCAGTATCAGCCATCTGGATCAGTCACGGCCATTGCTTGACCAGTTTGCTCTCTGTGAAAGCCTGAGAGAATGTTTTCTCTCTAAGTGACTCTCCTTTAGCACACTATGTATCTTCAGTCCCTTTCCTCAATAGCCCCATAATCTCCTTGAGCAGAAAATTTGGGAAAGCACTGAGTTATAGGATGTTACAGCACAGGTTCTCTTATGTCCTGAGTCTTCACTGACCTTGAAGGGTTAGGTCCAAAATATTGGCTATCCTTGTAGTCCTTCTTTTTCTCTAATTTTTGGTCTGTAAATTTATATTCTTAACCTGCCACAAGAAAAGCCTAGTGATACTATTACTCTATAACATAGATACTTGAGCATGACATCACTGTCTTTCTGAGTATCAAACACGTTAGACTTAACTTGGAACTGGTATTTTCCATCAATCATTGATATTCTAATAAAATTGCCCTTAACCACCCAGCAGAAAAGTTTAACCACAAGGCATAAAATGGAAAGCTGGATTATAATGCTGAACTGTAAAAGGCTTAAATCAACAGCTTCCAACATTGCCAGTTTTACCAATAACCCACTGCGATTATTGAACATTGGATTATGTATACACCTATTTTCTCTTAGTTCAATGAGAAGAAATTTGATGGTACCAATAATGATTTGAAAAATTATAAAATCTACATCCTGCACTCTGTAATATGCATTGTATCAAATATTGAAATATACTAACATGTTTTGAAACTGTCTCATTGTTATACAATGTTATTTCATATTAAAAGTAATAATTTTTTTTAAAATAGAGAAAAATAAGAAAAGTTCTCAACATGTAGTTCAGGTTGGCATTGGATTCACTATGTAGCTTAGGCTGTCCTCAACTTGTGGCAAGCCACCTGGCTCAGCCTCATGGGTACTAGAATGACAGGTGTGTGCTACCATGCATAGCCTGTCTGAATTTTAACACTAAACTAGCTTGTTTTGGGACATCCTCAGTGCCTCTTTGAGGACAAAATATTGATTAGTCACAGGGATACAAAATCTGCTTGATGAGAACAGGCATTGGAGTTTATGGGAGAAGATATAAATAACAGAAAGTCACAATGGCCTGCTAGGGTTTGATCCCTGGCATGTCTTGCCAGCCCTGCTCCCAAGGCACACTGAGACTGGGCATGGTGGCATGCACCTCCAATTCCAGTTCTCAGAAGGCTGAAAATAGGAGAATCACTATGAGTCTAATCTATGTAATGAGACCAGTAGACCCTCTCTGTACTAAATTTATATTTTAAAAAAAGAAAAATGGCATAACAGAAGAGGGACTTACAACCCTTTGCTGAGGAATATGTCCTTTCGTTAGGGACACATACGAGGAGACAATGGCTCTGTAGGAATGATAAAGCCATCTGTGAGCCTCCTGTGAAGTGATACACTTATACATAGTTTGTTGCAATATATATGTGTGTGCATGTGTGCTGGCATGTATATATTATACATAGATATGCTTGGTTTATTAATAACATACCTTTGACTTGTTAATTTTTTATTTATTTCTCCTTTTACAATAATTGATACATTGCATAATGCCTTCATTGCAGTTGTTCAGAGCAAAAGATGCAGACATGATTTCTTATCTAAGCATCATTAGTACAGATCTTTCTTTTCATTGCATAAGGAGAAATTAGCTATACATATAGTCCAATAGTCTATAACAATAGTGGATTATCAGCTTATCTGGCATTATCAGAAACTGTTGGATTGAGCCATTTACAATACAACTTAGAATATTAATATGGCTTTCTTTTTTATACCTCATGGTTAGACTTTTCTGTTGGGTGGTTAAGACCAAGATAAAGCAACACCTATATTACAGAACAATGTAAGTTTTGTGTCTGACAAGGCCAGTCAGGTGCCCTCAGGATTTACCCTGAAACCATGTAGTGCAGTTTGCAGATCTTATGTCAGTGTCATCCATCTGGATGAGTCATGGCTATTGCTTGACCAATTTGCTCTCTGTAAAAGCCTGAGAGAGCGTTTTCTCTCTAGGTGACTCGCCTTAGGCACAAAATCTTTATTTATTTATTTGGTTTCTCTATGCAGCTCAGACTCATAGTGATCCTCCTTTTTCTGCCTCCCCAATACTGGGATTATAGGTGTGCACCACTACATCTAGTTCTGTTTGCCTCCTTGGTGAGGGCATGTGGTACCAGGGAATAAGCCCAGGTCCTTGTGCTTGCCAGGCAGGTGTGATGTTTAGATTGCCAAACTATCGCCCCAGACCAACCACCTATCTTTTAATGACTGTTCAGATTTAGGCCAGGCTCACATACTTTCTGTAAAGTTCTGTACGTCTTGTGTAAACCTGTTTTAATAGGTATTTATGAAATACCTATTTAAGCAGCATTGTCATTTTTGCTGATCATATGGTACAGCAGGGTACAAAATTTTATGTTCTGTTTTGTAGTATATCCCTGCATTTAGGAGGTATGAAAATAAAAGCAATGCTACCAAGTTAGAGTTTTCTTTGGCCAGTTCTTTGTCCTAAATGTTGTAATGTACACACTACATACAGTTCTTTGTGACAAGAATGGGTCTTAGTTGTTAGAAAAAGAATATCTGTATACAACATTGAAAGCACAAGTAAATTTGAGAAGTTAGGTATGTTTTGTGAGAAAATAGAAAATGAATATATATTTTATTTTTGTTTTTGTAATTTCCTTTTGCAATATTCTCAGTTATGTTAAGATACCAGGTGCTCAGGAGGCAGACTATGTGTCACACATTGGTTTGTGCAGAGGCACGGGTCTCCAGAAGGTCTTTCATATGAGGTATCTATGAGCTGAAAGTGCCAAACTCGATCATTTCTGTGGTGTGGAGACTGTATCTGGGGATTACTCATTCTTCTTAAATTGCTAATGATGGCCAGCTGCTCCTTACTTATTCCATAGAAAGAATATAATAAATTATTGAAATTGGTAGAATTCTACAACTTCATCTATGTTCCCCAGGGGCAGATGCCAGGAGCTATTTGTGCAATAGCTTTTTAATATAAAACATAGTTGTTCTTACATATTTATATTCCTATACAGCTCCTGCCATTCTCTGTAAGTGCACACTGAACTAAACACTGCTGCTACTCCAACAAAATTGATGACTGCAGTGGAGAGATCAACTTATACAGAGAGGATTTAACTGAAGGCTGACCCAACAGGAAAATAAACAACCTTAGGAGTTTGTTTAAAGTCATACATAAGCTTTAGAAGTTTCCCTGTTGGCACTGCCCTTTGTATTTCCAGTTGGGACTGTGTCTGAGGTTGCCAAATATATTGACTATGACAATGTCTCATCTGTGGCAGAGTCACCTTAGGTGCCAGAGTCAGGCGGGTCTGAGGGCACCCATTTGTCAAAGGGTGATTACAGCTTCTCTGTTTACCACTCTCCTGATGCTTTCCTAATTTCATTACAGGTGAGGGAAATGTGAGGCAAGGATGATGTGGTGCAGCCAAGCCTGAGTTTGTGAACTTTCTTCTTATCTTATGCCTGGAAACTGGTATCTGACAAGCACTTAGCAGGATGCACATAGCAGCACTGCTCTGAAGGCTCCTCAGCACTGTTCTGCAGGGTGAGCAGCTCAGACTCCCGAAGCCTCTGGCTCAGTCTCTCTTCCCCTCGAATTGCCTGCTCCCCTGCTGGCAGCACTTTTTTGTTCATAACTGGAAGAAATTACAAGTATTGTATAAATAATTACAAGTATTTTACAAACAATAAACATGCTAGTTTGGTCAATCTATTTGTAAGAAAAGCATGTGGGTTTTATGGGAATAAGTTACAGCTCCAAGCTGCTGGCATACTAACAAACATCTTCAGTGCAAAATATCAAGTTTATTTATCCATTTTATCCTAAAAGATGAGTATGTGCTGCTTACCAGTGGGCTTCTTATTTCATCTTCCACCGTTTTGCTGACTTATAACATCAGAGAAAATGTTTTCACCGAAGTATGCTGGGAACAAAGAAATGGTCATTTTCATTGATGATCATTGTGATGTCAAAAAGTTAACTACTTTCCTAATTATCACTGTACATGAGAGTACCTCAGTCAACTACCAATTTCATCCTTAACTTCTAATAAAATATACATCTGTTTGACTTCTCCATCACTTTCCATGTAGTCATTGTCTGAGGGTAAACGACCTGAAGTGTTTGGAAACTTGCTTTCTGTGTGAAAGAGGCCAAGCTATTCACTGCGGCTCACAGGTTCTGGTGTTGGCACAGTGACCACAAGTATACAATTGTTCTTTCTAAACCTGAAGCAATCAGTATCAATGAAATATATATCATGTGTTTTTACATAATAGAACACAGAATCCAGTATCTAATATGATTCTTGCTATGCTGAAAGCTGAATAATTATTGAGCTTGTTTCTCAAACATTGACTGCTCTGAGTAATATATGTCACATAATAATGCCTCATGTGTCAAAATGGAAAATTATTATGAGAATATGTTCAGTTATTTATATATTGGGGAGTAGAAATGCATGTGCCCCTTTGTAACCTTGAGAGCTATTACTTAATAAAATTATTTTAACTTTTTTAAAGTTATTGCAACTTTTTTGGTTGTTTTTTCAATTTTTAAAATATTTTACTTTAAGTATGGTAGCATATGCTTGAAATCACTGCACTTGGGAGGGTGGGTAAAAGAGGAGGATTTGTGGAAGTCTGAGTTAAGCCTGGGCTACATAGTGAATTCAACACCAGCCTGTACTACATAGAGAGATCCTGTAAAAAAGAAAAGAATTCCCATCTTCATTTTTAAGCAGTGGATATGGGTATAAGGAGATCTTGAATTAAAGTTTAATTTGAAGAAGTGAGTTGTATATCTAATTTACTTCAATTATGTACCTTTTAAATATGTGCCCCCATTCTTAGATCATAATTGCAAGCACAAGGTCCTGAGTTCCATCCCTGGTTCCACCCCCCCAAAAAAAGATATTCATTCAAATCTTTGGGCCAGTGAGATAGCTCTGTGGTCTAAAGAGCCTGCTTAGGCAAGGTTAGGCAACTCCAGGGACTGCAGTTCAATCCCCAGCACCACACGCTGCACCAGCCCCACCCCCAGAGCAGGCTGAGCCAGCCATAACATAAATAAATAAATAAATAAATAAATAAATAAATAAATAAAGTTAAAAAATTCATAATTGTAGCCCATAGATAAGTGATAAGCTGTGAAATTTTCCCATTTTTATTTATGTAGCTACAGGAAAATAATAGAGTGCATTCCCTGATTTGGAGAAAGTTCTGTCATTTAATCCTAGTAAAACCTCTAGGAACTACACTTTTTGGTACATTTAGAAATAAGAACATTAAAAATGCTGAAAGTAAATTTTAGTTTGTTTTTTCAAAGGAGAACAGTTAACCAATTGGCAGGCTTTAATAATTTAAAGACGGGACTTCCTGTGTTATTGCTGATGCTTAGAAAAAAATAAAAGATTTTGATGTATATTTCTAAAAGTGTATTCTTTCAATGATGATTTATTTCATGTTTTTTCAGACAGCTTGTAGTTCCGACTGGCTATTACTTGCCATTTAGTGCAGGCTGGACTTGAACTTGTGCAAATGCACCTGTCTTAGCCTCCTGAGTCCTAGGAATATAAGTGTGGCTACCATTTCCATTAATAATTTATTGTGTCTCTTATTTTTTTATTCCACATTAATTAGAGTATTGATATTTTCATATGTAAGATGTAACATAAGAGAGTTAACTTCACTGAGTTCTACATCCTCATAAATGGAAAAATCTACTTTTTGCAATTTCTTCATATATTCAGGATAAAATAATTATTAAATTCTAATCACTTTTTAACCTGAAGATGTATATGTTGCCAAGTTGATTCCTTCTGCATGTATATGTCTGAGCAGTGTATTCTGATGTAGGTTTATAAGAGGCTGGAGATCAAGTTGGAGAGATTATTAGTGCGTTGGGAAATGACCACTTGCTTAGAATCCACATATTGCTACTTTATTTTTTTTCCCTTGGAGATTTCAGGTAAATTGCTAAACTC
>PVKN010038858.1:0-10983 GCA_004027915.1 Capromys pilorides | reverse complement strand
CCCTATTCTCTCTGATGCTTATTCTAATTGGCTGAAACATTTAAAGAACACACTAGAAGTTGAAACACAAAATAAGATCATATAACCAGTGATCAATATTTTTCCCCTAAAAGGATACAAACCTTTTTTCATCTATCTGTGCCACCATGCACACTGTTGGTCCTCTCCTGAGGCGGTACCTCTCAAGGATGCAGAGGGTACTTGTTACTGTGATGGAAGAAAAGAAAGACAAATGTTGGACCTCTTCGTTCTTCGATATATGAGTCTCCACTAGAATGTAATTTGGCCCAAATTAGATTGGCACATGTCATGCACTCCATCCAAATAACTACCTGGAAAGTGACACAGCGATGGATCTAGGTGACTCATCTATGATGAAATGACTTGAGGAGATTTGTCTAAATTGTCTGTCATTATATTTTCATTTATATATACCTAGCTAAAGGTGAAGTCTACAGAAACAGCAATATATTCTGTCCTTATAGTAATCATGTCATAATGACTTCATTATAAATTTTGTGAATTTCAAGATCTCTAGGTTTAGCCAGGTGTGGTGATGCACACCTGTAATCCCGGCACTTGGGAGGCTGAGGTAGGAGGATCAGAGTGAGTTTGAGACCAATCTGGACTACAGAAATGATCTCAAGGCCAACCTGAACTGCATAGCGAGACCCTGTCTCAAAGCAAAACAAAAAAATCTGTGGGTTTGTCTCCAATTCTGAACTTCTATTAAAATTTCTCAAAGGAAAAAGAGAAATATCTTCATGTATCTGAACTTTTCAATTAAAGCACAATTGTTTGGCATCTTTTGCCACTTTGGTGCCTTAGAAGGGGAAGCTTGATGAAGTAAAGGGAAAACACAGTCATAAATTTTTCTTTCATTGTCTTAGAAGTTATTATCCATCATGATCTATAACCTATCTTATCTTGTATGCAGGGTGAACACAGGAGCAGGCCTGTAGTAGGCCCACTGTGTGGGCCAGTGCAGAGACTCTGCTTCAGGTCTTCAGTTTAGCTGGACTTCCAGTGGTCTCTCAAGAAGATGCCCAGGCTGTTTTGCACTGAGAGTTGTCAGACAGTCTCCCTGTTATGGGTGACTGGTGTGAAAATGATGGTCCCAATAAGGCAAAGAGGCACCGTTCCCCAATACAAGGGCTCTAGCTCTACACAAGCAGCATCAACAGCTGCTGTATGTTCCTGTGGAGACCTGGGGACCTGGGAAGTCTTCATCTGGGAGTGTACCTTATCGTCTCTTGCTTTCTGTAACGATCTTCAGTTTCCATATCGTTTGCTATTAAAGAAACATTGTATAACTATAACTGTGTCTACCCACCTCTTGCTATCAATCACATCGCTGTCCCATGGAGACACTCAGGCAGTTACACAGGAAATTGAACAAGAGCAGTTTTGGAGTCAATCATTTTCTGGGCAGCCTTTATGTGCTGAACTTAGAGATGCCTTATAGGCAACTTTTCTACAATGTTCTATGTAGTTCTTCAGATATCTAAGAACACCCTGAAATGATTAAAGGGATCCTCTAATTTAAGAGTTTAATGAGTTGTTGGCATTTGAAATAACTCCTCACTGAGCCTAGTTTTTTTTTTTTTGTTTTTTTGTATTCTTAATGTTTATTGACTGCTCATAAAAAAAAATCAAAGTTTTCTGCATGAAATGGTTTTTGGTGTACAAAGTCTAACAAAGTACAGCAGAAATAAATTCCTATACAAATTACAGTGAAGATATCAATAGCACTTCACAAAAAAAATCTTCAATTCAATTATAACATCTAAGTCAGTACCCACACATGAAAACAGCACATTCCATAGATACACATGACATGTATTAACTACACTGACCACACATGTGTTTTACTTTTCTAAACTTTTTGGAGAACACACCTGACATCTCTTTGGTTTGCTGTTTGTCAGAAGGTGCTTTTATATGTTGCAATGTACAGTTAACAGGAACCAAAAATATCAGCAAAATAAAGTGTTAAATTAACAATATTTATTATGCCTTTAGAATCAACACCAACATTTTCACAACTACTATATACTTGATTACAAAACCGGAGATAACATTAGAAATAAAGACCATTGTAAAGTTCAATGTAAACATAAACAGAAGTCTACCACAGAAATTAGAAACTTTCTACTCAAAAGAGTAGACCACAGCCACAGCTGCTAAAGTTCATCAGCTGGAGAACTCCTCCAGATCTACTGATTAAAATCTGATTTTTAACAAGATCCTCAAGTATTTCCTAAACACGATGACCTTGGAGCAATTATCACTTCTTCAACGAACTTCTCTGGCTAACAGCTTACTTCCTCTCATACTTTATTAAGTAGAAAAGTCATGTTGGGCCACTCATATATCCACTAGCAAACATCCATCCTGAGAACAACGCTTTCAGAATAGTACAGTGAGATGCAAATAACATTCCCCTTTAAGTACACAATGTACCTCTAAGATTCTAGACATTCATAGGTTAGGAATTACAGATACTGTTATTAGAAGTTTATTTATTTATTTATTTATTTATTTATTTTAATTTTTTTTAGTGTATGTAGTACAGGGTCTCACTACACAGCTGGGGCTCATAGCGATCCTCCTCTTTTCAGCCTCCACAGCACAGGGATTACCAGTGTGCACCACCACACCTGAAGTCAGCTGTGGGCTCAGCGCACCCCAGGGGCAGGGCCAATGTGGTATGTGGGACTGGGGATTGAACCCCCAGTCCCTATGCTTGCCTAACCAAGCGCTTTGTCCACTGAGCTATGTTGTCAGCCCCATTAGGGGATTATGTAAAATAAAATATTTTAATTTGAATACAGTTTTTCTATTCTGAAAACTGGCACTGAAATTTAATTTAATTACCATTAACAGGGTCAAGAGCTAAGCCAAGAATGATTGTTAAATATGGGGGGGTTGGGAGAATATTAGCATTAGATGAAATTAGAGTGAATCCCAGAATTGGGTGCAGATAATTTTTTAAGACAAGTACATGCAGATACATGGCTACCCCTATCTCTTGCCATTGATGCCTTGTGCCTCCTGGGATTATATTAGCAATGAAACTATCACCAGATCCTTAAACCTAGGGCCGCAAATACGAGTCAAAAGCAACTTTTTCACAAAAACAAAATTAACCAAGTCTATGGCATTGTTATTAGCAATAGAAGACAGACCAATGCAATCAACTTAACTGAAGGAGACTGTATAGCCTGAAGTAGAGACTTGAGAAGTCATTGCTCTCACCTTCGAGCATGCAGAGGCTGGGTACATGAGATGGGTCTAATTCTGTAGCAGACAAAGGTTAGCTGTAGAGCAATAACAATGAAAAGGAAGATAGGCTGAAAAAGCACATGTCTTAGTTGAGGAAGTATTTTACAGAACTATCCATGCTATTGAAGTCACTGCTCTAAAAATAATCCCACCTGCATAGAAAAAAAAATTCTTTCCAGGGAGATAGTTTAGCAGTCTAAGCACGTGCCTGGCAAGTGCAAAGACCCAAGGTCAATGTTCGGTATCACATGTCATGGTGACCATGCTGGCCCAGAAACCAGGCTTGGTGGTACAGGCCTGTGATCCTAACACTGAGAAAGCTGAGACAGAAGAATCACTATGAGTCTGAACTGTGTAGCAAGACACTGTATCAAATAAAAATAATAATTTAAAAAAAGCTATTCTTTTGACCATGTCCTATGGGACATCAGATCTTTCTATCTCCAACCACAATACTCATTTACTTCATTCATTCTTCATGACATCTGCCACTCAGTTCCTCATCAACACAGAGGTTCTGAGCCAGCCGCCACCACAGTCAAAACCATGATTCCCTGGTACGTTCATGACTGACATTCTTCACCCACCACAGGTAGCTGCCCAGTGTCCCATCATCAAGCTCATGAAGCTGTAACTGACTCTTCTATCTAGAATAACCCCTCTTTCTCATTTCTGTCTCCTTATTAATTATCCTGAAGCCACACACCATCCCAAATTCTCAGTTCTCATAACAAGTCGATATGAGAAATTGTAGGTAGTTGGTCTGCTACAGGATAGCTGTGGTGATTTCCGCAGGCCTTTTTAGTTATAGGTGGGAAAAGCAATAGCTGAAATTAAACCATACGGCCATTGCAAATGTTTCTGCCCAAGACAAAGGAAATCTTATAAGAGTGTTGAGCTCAGTGTCCTACTTGGGATGATATACCATCACTTAAAGGTGCTAAACTGCTGGGGTAAGCGACATAAAAAGTTCATAGATTCTGTTTGAATTATTTTTGACAGGTGCATATGAATAGATGCGTATCTCAAAATAAAAATGTCAGTTTTTAAAACATAACTGCCTCACTTTGTATTTTATTGGCCATCAGAACATATTACCAGGGTAAAAAAAAAAAAAAAAAAAAAAACACTTGCCAGAAGGAAACAGCAAATTATAGAACTGGGGATATAGCTCAGCAATCTAAACAACTCCCAGGCAAGCACAAGGACCCAGGTTCAATCCCCAGTTCCAGTCCCTGGAACTCTGGTCATGCCATGCCAGCCACCAAAACCTCCTCTGGGAAGCTGAGACAGGAAGATCAGTACAAGTCGGAGCTACAGAGTGAGAACCTGTACCAATAAGTAAATAAAGGATTAAACAAAAAAATTAAATTATATAGTTATAGATGAAGATATATAGTTTGTATATATGAAGATATATAGTTCATATAAATGAGGATACATAGTTCACATAACAGGATCCTATCTGAGAAACAGAAATGGCCTCCAGGTTTTCAGCAGAGATAATTAAAAATAATGAATTGCTGTATTAAAACATTCTTGACAAATACAATGGAAAAGAAAAACACCAAGGTGACACAAATAGAATTGATTACTTCCTTTTTTATTAACCAGTCCCTATTCCTTTGTGTTTAGCCTGCATTTGAGGTGAGCAGGAATTTTCATTTAATGAGGTGACCTAAACCTTCATTTCTGAACAAGCTGATTCTCAGTGATCCACCCATGTATTAGGTGGCACAGTGTGTGGTACTGTATACATCTAAAATGCCCCAAGGCTTGATGTGGTCAGAGGGAGGGCTCTGGGAAAGTGCTTAGATCTAGGGTGCACTGTGTTCACCAGTGTCTTCAAGCTCATTGCTCGATGTGCTATTAGGAGAGATGTGACTTCAGGAGGGTCCTTTGGGAAGTGAGACCAACTGTGCGGCAGACGTGGGCCCAAAGCTTTAGTTCTTGTTTGGTTATCACAGACCTGAACGACTAGCAGGCATCAGAACTTCTTTGGGTCCTCCATGAATTCACATTAGTTTGGAACCAGTGTCTGCTGCCTGAGGATTCCTCTTTCTCCTGTATCTCCTGCTTTCTTTCCTTTTCCCTTTCCCTTTCTCACTCATAATCCCACTCATTATCAGAACATTTAAAGTAATCTTTAATAAGACCTTAAAACAAACATACAAACCTATCAAACTCTTTTCTTTTTTGTTTCTTTGCTTTGTTTTCTTTGCAGTCAACTGTACTGAAATCACTCTGAATCTTTTGGTGTATGTCTATGTGGAGGGCTTGGGATCAAACCTGCACCAATACACATGGAAATGAGGTAAATGCTCTATATCTGAGCTATGCACCAAGTCAGTTTTATGTATATTTTGAAGCACAAGCTCGCTAAGTTGCCCAGGCTAGCTGTTAAACTGTGGGTCTCCTGTCTCCGACTCCTTTGTAAGCTGAGAGTAGCATCTTCTATTTTTTAAAAAAAATATTTATTTATTTATTTATTTATTTTTCTTTTTGAGGCAGAATCTTGATGTAATGATAAGTTGCCCAATCTTTTGTCCTTCTGATCAAAACATAAGCTCATGAGAACTTGATATCTTATTTATTACTGTCTCTCCTATGCCTAGACCCAAAGCAATTAATAAATCCTTGTTGGGCAAAACAAAATTTCTGGAAAGCATTCTAGTGATATGCATCGAAAGCTTCCGAGGCCTATGTAAATCCTATCTCCTAAAATGTTAACCTCTAGAAAGTCATTCTTTAATAAATGCTTACACTTCAGTACAGCTAAATATTGAAAGAAGTGTTCATTCCAGCAGAAAATTTGAAAAATTGATGTAACCTAAACACACAGAGATTATTCACCTTCTATTTGAATAAATACTTCCAGAGTGCATACTAAGTTCCAGCCATGGAGATAGGAACTGAGGACACAATTGTCAATAAAAAGGATATGACTCTTCACAGTGCCCAGATGATTGAGAGACTATCTTAATTTTTGTAATGCAGCAAAGAAGTGAGCATTAGCTTATAGACACTCCACTAATAATGGCAATGATAATGAGAATATCCTACATTTGCATAGCACTTAAAACTTTTCAAAGTAATTCTCCAGCCATTATATTCCTTAAAATTAGGTCATATTAAACTGCACTTGAACTTCATTATTAAGTCCTTTCTGAGAAGACAGTTGAGAAACTGTTGCTTCTTTTATATTAATTATGGACATATAAGATGAATTAATCAAATTCTGCTGTATTTGCTATTAAGGTCAATTGAGTAGGAAAAAAAGTCACTCCACAGGGTTTTGAGTAGGATGCAACAGAGAGGGTTGTGCAAAAATTAAGTCCTTGAAATGATTTTATTTTTAAATGAGCCCTAAACCCATTGTCTGGATGAAGCATCACTAAGAGTCTACTTGATGCGTTCTACAAACTCAAGTTAATTGGTAAAGGTAGATCTATCGTGAAGCTAATGAAACTCCAGCTGTAGGCCCCTGATGTGCAGTGACCCCAACCCAAAGCTCTGAGAGGACCCGGTAAAATCTTCAGTTGCTGCGTGTTTCTGGAAAATTGACAAGACGACCTTTTCCACTCCACGATCAAGTGGCTTCTCTTTTCATCAAACTTCCTCTCTTACATATTTTTGCTTTGCTAATGTAACATTAGGGCAACCCCAGGAAGAACTTCCCAGAGGGCATGCAGGGAACCAGACAAATAGCTTTATGAGGCCCCTGTATAGATAATTTTATTTTAAATCATATGGTAAAATGAATTTTCCTTTGTAAAATATTGTGGCTCATCAATGAAGATTTACAGTAAGCCAAGAACTTACAGATATATTTTTTGTACAATAAGAGCACATAATGACACTTGGCACCCTCTACCAACTCAAGAAAAGGAACCATACCTTTATATGGTATAGAAATAGGTGCGTAGATCCAAGCTGCTTCAAGACATCTACCATGAGAAAAAAAGCAGTGCCATTGATACACACAATGGCTTCTTAAAGTCTATTTTTACTAAAATAATACTGATCCCCTTCCCTACAGAATGTCCCCTAATACTGTCTACTTAATATTATTTGCATTATTATTCACACTAATACAGGGACATCACCCAGACTATCACAGAAGTTGTTACTGTCTGTTTTGTTTGTTTGTTTCATTTATTTCTTGCTACAAAAAAAATTTTCCTAAGAAATCCACATTGGCAAAGATAGCAGAAGAGTTTATTATCTATATGTTGATGAAAAGTCTGTACCTGATCTCTGATTCAAACCTTTTAAACAAGTTGATAAAAAAAACTGTGAGCAGCGGCCTAGAACAAGGGTCCACGAGGGATCAAAGGCAAGTTTTAGTTCACTCACATCCACAGATAAGACACAGAGGAAAGGGAGATGCTCAGAAAGAGCTGAAGAATAAGTGCCCCACTGTGGCTGATCACTCCTCATCTGCTCAGTGTATAAATGTCTGGAATGCCTAACAGGCACACAGCATGATTGCATTTGTGGCTTAGGTTGCAGATTCTCTTTCTGGATATCTCTCACTTGATAGCATCCAGCATAGCTCAGGTTCCTGGAGAGCTTCATGATCCTCTGCTGCCAGTGTGTCAGTCCCTGTGCGTATAAGGCTTGGAAGTCAAAGTGAGTGTTGAAGACACACGAAAGACCTGCGGAAGCATGTTACTAAGTTGATAAAACATTTCTCCAGAAATACTCTGTGGTACCAGGAATTGCACTGTCCTAGAAATTCTTCCATCCTACAGGGCCATTTCCATCATGAAACCTTTGACACACTTGAACACAGGTTTGGCTCTTTTTAAGCACTAGGGTTTAGTCAGTCCTCTGACATTATGCATCGATGTTGACTACAAATACAAGTCTGACTCAAAGTAGGCAGATAAAGAATTTTTTTCTCTGTTCCTAGTAAATTTATTGTTTGCTCTTTTACACCTCAAATGCAAAACAACACACTTGCTATCTATTTTTTTCTGTCAAATTCTTCAAAACGTAATCATTTCTACAATACGATCACTTACAATTTTGACTGTACGTCTGCCTTTTACACACTGCCAAGGAAAGGAAAAAGTTAATGGATCCGGGTAAGAAGAATGATTCTTTTGTATAAGGAATACCCATCCCTCACTCAGCATAGCCTAAGCAGATGACAGGAGAGCATGGCAATGACATCACCATATGTCACCACACCACATTTATGGAAAGCAAGAAACAACATCAATCCAATGGTAGAGTTCAATGGTATCACACCCCCCCCACACACACACAAAATGGTCTTGAAAACCTTTCTAGCAGAAAGTCTCAGCCACCCTGGAGAACTCCTGAACACTGTAGAACCTAGAGAAGGAGGGGGATGACAGCCCTGGATGCTAACAACAAGGCCTTGCAAAGCAAATGATCCCTTCTGCCTCCCTCAGGGGCCCTTAAGTGCTGAAGACCAGAGGCAGAACTCCAGTTCAAGGAAGAACTGGTAAGAACCAAAGCGCAGACCCACACACTCAGCTAAAGCTCAGAGGTTCATAATGGATCACCTGTGGTTCTGAATCACTAACTCCTCATGTGTCAGATGTACTAGTAGACACCACAACTCAACCTGTCAGCACTGCTCTACTAGCTCAAGATCACTAATAATTTTAAAAGGAAGAGAGCCCTACATGCTGATTAAAAGTCACTTAATAATGCTGAGTCCTTCAAATGTTTAGGACATCAATCCCAAGCATAAGAGAAAAGAATAAGGAGCATGTGAAAGTTTAAAATGAGGACTGGGGCACGTATAGATGAAAGCCCAGTGTTCAATGACCCCTTGCAAACACTACTCCTGTTCACAACCAATCACAGAAACCCAAGGGAGACAGTTTTGAGAAGGGCACTTCAAGGTACCAGGTCTCCTAAAGGATTATACAGCTTGAAGACCCAATGAACTGAAGTCTAAGGGCAATACTTGCAACAGGTGGGATATTGCTGTACTTAGTTAGGACATACAAACTTGTAAATATACTAACTTGGTTTTGTGTCAATTGCATGCCTCATTGTCATCAGGAATTCCAGTGCAGAAATGTCTTCTAGGGCCTACTTCCATCCACTTCATCATTATACCCAGAATTAAATACAAAGATGCAGGGCCAGAGGCCATGTCAATATTTTGCATCACAAGAGTATTATTATAAGAAGCAAAGTTAACAAAGGAGCCACAATTCAGTCTGTGAAAAATGTTTTCAATCTTAGTAGCTCAGGTATGAAAGAAAAATAATGGAAGCTTCCTTGAATTTAATAATAATCAATGATCTCTAAGAAATTACTATAGAAGCTCCAAACATACTAAAGGAGAAATTGAATTGTGTTTTTATTTTCTGTGCAAAATCACTGGCATAATAAAATCGATAAAGAGTTTGCAATCAACCACAGGAAAAAGTAGTCTAGAGGTGTATTAGTCTGTTCAATAATGAAGTTGTAACACTTTTAAGATTTGTGATATATATTAATGGCAGTTGACTTTTAATTTTGTGTTTCTCTGATTTCTTTTTTCATTCTAGATAAAGAGTTTCATTTATAACTAATCTTGAGTTTATTTCACTAAAGAAGACACTCAGAACTGTGGATAGACTGATAAGGTCTAGCTCTGTCTCTAAATACAAGGCCGTGCTTCAAAATAGCTGGTTTGTCAATTGAAATTTGTCACTAGCTATTTTTAAAAATGTAGATTTATGAGTCTCTCTGACTAGCAACCACAGTATTTAATCCCCAAAAGGATTTATTCACACTTAAAGTTGAAAATACATATATTCTTACCAAGTGAGACTCTCACCAGATATAAACATACACACAAATAATCCCTAACCTCTTTATTTTGACTGTCAGAAGACTGATAAACATCAGCTCTGGCAAGGTTCCTGTCCCTGAGAATTCATCTAATTCCTAAGCAAGGTTTACATTAATTTTATCTTTGTTTTCCTACCAGCTCCCACTTTCATAGAATGCTCCTGGGAGAAGCTCCTAAAGTATTGAAGACCATTATGGCCAGCTGTGCTCGGCTGGGCTGTGAGCCAACATGTGTAAATGCATGGAAGGCCACCAGGTTAACAGATTCCTGGCCAGGTTCTGCTCAGGCCACATTCTCTGAGGGGTGTTTCTACACTTCATCACCAGGGAAACCACCTCCAACCACCCCATATTCTAGAGATGACCGAAAACATATTCCAGTGAAATCTGAGCGTTTAAGGTTATGGTGGCCATTTTTAATGCAGCAACCAGAAGGACAGAGCGGGATACCAGTAGGAGATATGAGAAATCTGGAACACTTTAGCATTAATCTTATATAATCTGATTTTTCAAACAATTTCCCTGGGACAAGGCAGAAGTAAGACAAGGTGCACCCTGCTGCAGCTAACATTGAAAGACTGAGTTACTGCCAATATCTCGATCAAGATTTTGCTCCATGACTAAACATGATCTTTGTCTCTGAATTTCTTTCAGTGGAGATAATTAACATGAACTGTGTTACTAAAAACAGCACCAAAAAACCATAAACAGCATCAACTACTAGAAAAATAAAAATTCACATCTAATCAAGACAAAGCTCAGAATGCATGTTTATGATCTGTCCAGAGGAACTCAGCGTTCTCCAATCCTGTCATCCTTTATTTTTTAAATGAAAAACTAAAACAAGATTTCATAACAAAATAATAGAATAAC
>PVKN010038857.1:0-10983 GCA_004027915.1 Capromys pilorides | reverse complement strand
ACACAAAAGAAATGGACAGATATATCGATATCTATCTATCTATCTATCTATCTATCTATCTATCTATCTATCACAGCTGAACCAAGAAGATACAAAAATTTTAAATAATTCAGTATCAGTTAATAAATTGAAAACATAATTAACAACTTACCAACAAAGAAAATCCCAGGATCTGATGGATTCACTGCTAAGTTCTACAAGAAATTTGGGGAAGCTTTAATGTCTATGCTATTCAAATATTTTAATGAAATTGAAAGGAAAAAAATAATTTATATGGGCTGGGGAGATAGCTCAGCCATCTTAGTGCTTGCCTGCTAAATTCAAGGACCCAAGTTTCATCCCTGGTCCTGCATGGTGCACCAGCTCCAGCACTCCAGGAGCTTCATGCCAGCCACTGAAACCAGGGTTGGGGGTGCATACCTGCAATTCCAGTGCTGGGAGGAGCTTAGACAGGAAGACCACTACAAGTCTGAGTTGCATAGTGAGATCTTGAGCAGAATAAATAAATAAATAAATTTTTAAAAATTAAAAAATAATGTTTTCTAACATGACTGAAGGCAAGTATAGCCCTGATTAGAAAAGAAAAGAAGAAAGAAGGGAAAGAGAAAGAAAGAAAGAAAGAAAGAAAGATGAAAAGAAAGAAAGAAAGAAAGAAAGAAAGAAAGAAAGAAAGAAAGAAAGGAGACCCAACCAAAAAAGAAGACTATAGGCCAATCTCCCTAATTAACATAGATGCAAAAATTCTCAATAAGAAGCTAGCACATACAATGCAGCAAATCATCAAGAAGATTATACACCATGACCAAATGGGATTCATCCCAGGAATACAGGGATGGTTAAATAAATATAATATGCATATCCATAGAACCAAAGATAAAAATCACATGATCATCTCAACAGATGCAGGAAATGTTTGATAAGGTTCAACACTCATTCACAGTAAAACCCTTACAGAAAATTGGAATAAAGGGTTTTTATCACAATCCGGTAAAAACCATTTACAACTAACCAACAAACATTACACTAAATGCACAAAAAATCAAAGCTTTCACTTTAAAATCAGGTACAAGACAAGGATGCTCATTCTCATCACTTACATTCAAAATAGTTCTGGAAACATTACCCAGAGCAATGAAACAAGAAAGAGAAATAAAATGAATAAAGACAGGAAAGGAAGAAGTGAAATTGTCATTATTCACAGATGACACGATTCTCTAGTGGAAGATCCCAAAAAACTCCACAAATAGACTTGAAGATTTAACAATCAAATTCAGTAGCACAGCAGGATATGAAGTCAACACTCTAAAATCAGTAGCATTCCTATACATAAACAACAAACTCACTGAGAAAGAAATTAGGGAAACCACACCCCTCACAATAGCATCCGAAAATGAAATATTTAGGAATCACTCTAACAAAGGAGATAAAAGATCTATACAATGAAAATTGCAATATTCTATAAAAAGAGATAATAGAGGATTTCAGAAAATGTATTCCTCGCTCCTGGATAGGAAGAAACAACATTGTGAAAATGGCCATATTCCCAAAATTGTTATACAGGTTCAATGCAATCCCAGCTAAAATATCGTTAGTATACTTCACAGGTCTAGAAAAAAGCATTCCTACAATTCATCTGGAGCCAGAAAAGAAAGGCCAATGGTATAGCTCAGTGGCATAAGCCTCACAAGTACAAACTCTTGAGTTTGAACTCCAGTACCAAACAAACAAACCCAAAAAAGACCCAGAATACCAAAGGCAATCCCAGCCAACAAAGACAAGGAGGAGGCATCATAATCCCTTACTTGAAATTATATTACAAATCCACTATGGTAAAATCAGCATGGAACTGGCAAAGACTCTGAAGATCAGATTAGAAAATGAAGACACAACTACAAACACTCTCAGTCACCTTATCTTTGACAACGGGGTCAAACACATTTACTGGAAGAAATATAGCCAGCAACTGTTTCTCTAGATGACAAATACTAAAATTAGGCCCATGTCTATCACTACTCAGTAAACTATAGTCCAAATGGATCAAAGATCTAAATACTAAAACAGAAACAGTAAATCTCCTGCAAAAGAATGTACACAGAAATGTTGAAGACATAGATGTGGACAAAGAGTTCATGAACAAAACCCAAACTCCACAGGACAGTACTTCAAAGAATCAACACTGGGATGTTATCTTGTTAAAAAGCTTTTGTACATCAGAAGAAATCACCAACAAAATGAATACACAACTCAAGAAAGCTTTGGGATTGTGTATGATAAAGTCTCCCAGACCATCTTCAGGGTTAAAGGTGGAGAGTGAGACTTCTTAGAACATTATAAAAGGAAAAACAAACTGCATACAGTCTAGCAGGTGACAGACATACAGGAGGAAGGAAGCCTTGGAAGATTTAAAGCAGGATCTTCTCAAGGTTAGTGGGAAAACAGTGGCCCTTATATAGCTCTGCACACATTCATTCTATACTGACAAAAGTCACTATGCAGGGGTTGCTCAAGCACAAGCAACAGTATCCCCAGGCATCTCCAGAATTCCAGAGACCATGACTATATAGGAGAACATTTCATGAGGAGTCTGAGGATATAGATGAAGATTTCCCCTGCAGTAGCCTTTGCTAGAATTGCAATGGCAAATATTGGGAGTTCATATGACAGAGAAAGTCTTCAAGCCTGTGGCAAAGGCCATGTTGCACATCTAAAACTTCAGAAGTAATTATAAGTCTGAGAGGTCCTACAAAGCACAGAAAATAGGAATTAGACTCACCTGAACTGTAAGGAGGCAAAAGAGCTAGAGAAACTTAGTAAAATTTTTAGGTAACAGTTACACTCTTAGTGCTCAGTAGACCTGAGAAATGAGATTTGCATTTCCTGTGAAGCAGCATATTGCTAAGCATGTCCTCACTGAGGTCATCTAAACTTTATGTGAATCAGTCTTGCTTTCTGAACCTTGTTTTCTTCTTAGAGAGAAGTTAGGGTTAACTTTGGTGACAAGAACACAGAACTCACATGATTTAGAGGACATACACCATTTTGTACCCTTGCTTTCCCGGCCACTCTGGATGCTGACAACATGTGAGAGATGACGGCAGGGATGCTGTAGCCTTTGGAAAGCCTCAGAAGAGGGGGAAGGAGCTGACTCCAAGAGCAGAAGGTTGAGTGACTGTCAGGCGGCGAGCCAAGGATAAAGGGAATGATGCTGCCAATTCTCCACTCCCCCAACAAGCGCTCCAACTTCCCAGCTGCTGCCAAGACACATTTTATTTTTCTGACATGAAATATGTATATAATTCTAGCCTGGTTTTTTAAAACACAAGAGGGTTGATTCTGTTTATGCCTCCCTTTTCTCCCACCCAGTACAAACATTGGCCTCCAGCCTGGTGGTGACGACAGGATCTAACACACAGAACCAAGAAGCCAGGAAGTAGATGGCTAAGCAAATATCCTTCAAACACAGACATTTTTTTTTTTTAACCAGGTAGGCACTATGGTGGAGGACCTGGACTAGAAGGTAGCCTGATGGGAAGGCAGCAGTAGCCACTTTTGGCCGGCTTTTCTGCTTAGAGTTTGATGAGTTGGTCTTGTCTCCACATCTGGATCTCTGGCATTACCCACTAGACACAAATCTTGGTGGTTGAGACAGGGAAACAGTAGACTACTGAAATAGAACTATTCAGGGCATTTCACATGTGACCTGAAAGCCCACAGAATAGTATCTTTGCATACAGATATGCCTCATATAAGAAAGGAAGCTTAATACAGAGTGAAGACATTGGGTCATGGAAAAATACGTGAGATTACAAGAATAACACTACTGAGCATTGGTGGTGCAGCAAGGCACACATGCTGATGGGGAAGCAAACCTTCTGTGCACATCGTAGCTTTCACCTCATGTCTTTCATCTCCTGTAGTTACACATCAGCTATGGAAGGAATAATCAGAAACATCATTTCCACTGCAGTAGTCATCTTGGATCAATCTTCATAAGTTTTTGACCAACCACTAAATATCTTGCTATTTTTCAATACTCCTATTGACAGTGTACTTCTAACTTCTAATGGGCCAAATCCAATGATTAATCTTAACTTATGCATTTTCTTTATGTACATTTTAAATGAGTAAGTAATAAATAATCAGGGAAAGAAGAACTTAGTTTTTTTGAAGCTTGATTATGAGAAATACAGAAAGGGAACCATGAATTCAACCTAATTTCTGTGACTATTTATTTATTTATTTATTTATTTATTTATTTATTTATATTTTTAGGGAAGGGTCTACAGGGTATTCAGGGTCTCACTACTAGATCAGACTCTTAGTGATCTGCCCGTTGGCAGCTTCCCAAGAGCTGGTATTACAGTTGGGTGTCACCATGCCCAGTCTCAATTACCATCTCAGTGCACCCCATGGGCAAGGTCAGTATAACTGGCCCAGGGATCAAAACCCAGCCCCTGTGCCTACTTTCAGGCACTTTAATCTCCTAGGCTATTTGGCCAGCCCTAATTTATGCTACTTTTATTCTAGTCTCATTCAAAGACTTGCAGAAAAACAAAGCAAAACATCACTGTTCTTGCACATATCTGCTACCCGGCACTGCTCCTTTATTCTCAGGTATCCAAGGCAAGGGAGACAATGTTACATTGATCAATAGTTTCAGTGTAGGAAATGGCATATGCTATTCTAGTGGCCTAGGTTAGACCTTATCTAGGAAGTTATTCAACATTTCTGCTGCTCCTGGGGATGAAATGGATCCTTTCTTTTGAGATTGGTACAAGTTAAGTTTAATTCCCCAATCTTAAAAGCATTAATCTCTCCTGTCTGGTTATTTCTTCTCCAGCTAGAGAATGTTAAAATATCTATTGTGAAAGCAATGGATATTGTTAAAGGGAAAGAAACTAGATTGGGGGAAAGGAGGAGTGCTGGCCAAATAGCTCAGAAGTTTAAAATGCTTGCTTAGGCAGATGCAGTGGCTGGGAATTTGATCCCTGGAATGCAGTGCTGGCTCTGCCCTTGGGGTGTGCTGAGAGGTTGACTGAGATGGCATGGTGGTATGTGCCTGTAATCCCAGCTCTTGGGAGGATGAACACAGGCAGATCACTATGAGTCCAATCTCCATAGTGAGATCCTGTACACCGTGTCCTAAAATTAAAAAAAATAATAATAAGAAGAAGGAAGAGTGGGAAATATACAAATATATGTTGTAACTAAGATAATTTTGCTACTAATTTCTATTAGTTTATTGAAAGGAACAGTTAATGCTTAATTGGCCAATTTTGCATAACCTGGACAACTACATTGAAGATAACAATATGCAATATGACATTCATTGCTAATTTCCTATCATCTTGTTTTGAATTTCTAAAGAATATATATATATATATATATATATATATATATATATATATATATATATATATATATAGTCCTTTAAAATGAAAGAAAAGAAAGTTAATGATTTTTGAAATATTTGAAATATGGATCTCTCTCTTCCTCTTACACCTTTTTCTTTACTTTCCAATCTACGACTCTCTATTGATGTCCTGCTTATCTTGGAATGAAGGCTTCCAATATCCATCACAGGACGATACCTTGATGCCCTAGGTAAGTCCAGAATCTGAAGACTCTTTCTCATAAGCAAAACAGTTAAGTATTGCAAGAATTGACACTGAACATCGTGCTTGCATGGGGATACAACCTTAACTTAGTAAGTTAAAATATTTTTTCTGAGGAAAATTGTCTGGTAGAAGGCTGTGTAGTTTGAGTCATCATCCACTGCCACTGTGCCTTGTGTGAGCCTCAGCACACATGGCTTTTCCAGTTAGCTCCTCCCCTGCCACCTCCCCCTCCATGTTCAGCTCCTCTTCTCTCTGTTTAGACATTATAGATCATTGATATACTGTCTGCCTGCCAAGTGCTATGAAGCTCATTTTCGGACTCCTGAGTGCAGGCTGGACAGTTACCAAGCAGAGTCACCCTAAATTAAGATGGTGGCCCATAGCAGAGGGTGCTTCTCAGTGAAGACATGCAAGTATCTTTTCATCTGCTTTGCCAATATGGAGGATTTCAGGGCAAGTATAGGCAAATGTGACAGATGCTTTATTAGAGTGGATGCTTTAATACTCTCCTGCATACATCATGTTCTTCTTTTTGAGATTTTTTTTCCTATGTGATACCATGTGTAACAATCAACTCTTACCCTTCGTACCGACACAAGCCATTGTCATGGAATGCAACAAGAAAGACCTTCTCTAGAAGGCTATGTGTACGCCCAGCAGCAGATATGTGGCACGTACTTTGAAAGGCAGTGTGTAAATGCTAAAATAGAAAGTATAAACAATCTAAAACTTCCACTTCTCCAGTTCCAGGATCTGAGGCTCCAGAAAATGGAAGTTCTTATAAATATTATTTATTCAGTTAGGAGTTGCTCTATGGATTTCATATCTTGTTACACTCCACATTTTATATGTAATAACATTTGATGGGGAATAAGTGTTTACTTACTATATAAATTGATCTAAAAAGTTGTATTTGATGGAATCCTGACCCAAACTCTAGTCAACACAAAACTCTTCAAATTAAAATGAAATTGCCAGGGCCAGCCATATACCTCAGCAGATTAAAGAGCCTGAAAGCAGGTGCAGGGGCCAGGGGTTTGATCCCAGGCCTGCCACGCCAGCCCCACTGCTGGGGAACACTGAGAGGGCAACTGAGACCGAGTATGGTGGCGGCATGCACCTGTAATCCCAGCTCTTGCAAATCTGTAAACAAGTGAATCACTACAACTTCAATCTAGTAGTGAGACCCTGATCACCCTGTAGATACCTCCCTAAGAAAAAGAAAGAAAAGAAAAGAAAAAGAAATTGTAAGTTGAAGTAAAATATAATTTACTCCCAAATTCCTTGAATGAAAATAATGATATTCTTCATAAGGAAGAGCAAAGTATAGTATAGATCATAGATATATAGGCTTTAACAAAACCCCTAAGACTTATAAAGAATATTTGATCTTCAATCTTCAATATTCACTTTAAGGAATATTCAATCTTGAGTAAAACCTACTTCTCAACTGCTGGTTATGTATAGCACTAACATTATCTAGATCTGTAAGAAAAGGATCATAGCTTCTCTACTAGAAAGAATACTGGACTGAGAAATGCAAAGTGAATATCCCCACTCTTAACCATCTGTGACTCACTGTTTGATCCAGACATGTTATTTTCTTCTCTAGCTCCTCATTCCAATTTGCAAAAGGACAAAAGGAGATTAGACTAGCTGATCCTTAAGGAAACTTATCATTATAGTATTCATTTTCCCAAAGTTAGGTAGAATATAATGACAAATGTTTTCAATAATGGCATGGGATTCTCTGTGAATCCTACTATAGGATGTCCAAGTTCTAGACTTCCTGCCTTTGTTTTCTTATTTGAGATCATTTTACCACACTACTCACAGTTGACATTTGACTCTCTCCTCACACTCCATGAGACTGATCCACAGTGAAATGTCCCAGCTCCACCCTAGCAAAGTCTTGGAACTTCTCAGCTTTGAGTAACTTCTTGACTTTGAGCTGTGTATTTGTTTACTTGATGTTTTCCGTCATCCGGGAATTCTTGCTCGGGACTCTTTGTTCTATGTTCTTTTTCTTCCTGTTCTCTGCAATCTTGGCTTTCACTGATTATTCTTTTGCGCGATTTCTTTCCCTTCATAGTTTCTTTATTCTCATTTGTTTTGTGTTGTTTATGTCAGAATAGTTAAACTCAGGGCTGGGACTCTTGGAACATTTCTAACAAAACTCTGCTTGCTTTTTCCTTTCTTCTTTCTCTTCTCATTGTGTCACCTGGGTCTTTTCTGTAGTTTCACTTCAGTAACAATCACAGAGCATTTATCAGTGCAGTTTTAGGCTTTTTCTCTTTGTTTACTGGAAACTTCCTCCTTACTCAAAGTCTCCTACCTTCAGGTTATGTCACCTTGTATGTGACATCTCTTTAGATTCTGAAACTTGCTGAAAAGCAGCCTATGTCCCAAGATGGTAAGAAAGTTTCTAAAAAATACCTCTTCTTTTTTGAAATATCCAGAATTAATCCCCCACCTTCATGAATATGTTGATACAGCCCTCTATGCTTTCATGTTATGCTATGTACCACAGAGAAAGACAATGAACACACACACACACACACACACACACACACACACACACGGAGGGGGAGGGAGAGAGAGAGTGAAAGGAGAAATAGGCTGAGATGTTAAGGAATCAGCTCACATGATCATAGAGGTTAAGGAGTTCTAGGTCTTGCTTTCCACAAGATAGAGACCCAAGAAACTGAAAGTGTGTTGGGCAGAAGAAGAATGATATCCCTGTTCCACAGTCAGGCAGAGAAAATGAATTCTCCCTTTGTTTACCTCTATACTTTTTTTTTTTCAGAACTGGGGATCAAACTCAGGACCTTGCACTTGCCAGGCAGGCACTTGTGCCCCTGAGCTATCTCCCCAGCCCTTATTCACATATATTCTAATGGAGCTCTGAGAGGAGGCCCTCTGTCTTGAATAGCCCATAGTTTCTGATTTATTCACTACTAATTCATATGCTAATACCACCTGGAGACTCTCACAGACACACCCAGAAATAATGCTTAACCCAGGCTCTCCATTTCCCAGTCAAATTGAAACACAGAACTCATCAATATGGTAGATTTGCTCTTTTGGACAGGGAGAATATCCACATGGGCCAGACCTAATCTAGGAGCCCTGAAAAGCAGGGAGCTTTCTCCAGCTCTCCAGCAGGAGACAGAAACCAGAGAGATTTCAGGTGTAACATTAGGACATGTTATGGGCACTGAGAAGACAGAGGAACAAGTAGAAATCAGGATGGGAACCATCTTAGGGCTGCATTTGAGGGCCACTAGTGGCCTCTAACCAACAGCCAGCCAGGAAATGGGGGCTCATCACAGCAAACAATAACCTAGAGGAACTCAATTTGGCCAAGAACCTGAATGAGCTTAGATGCATTTTCCCCTCTAGAACTATTGGATGATAACCTTGCCTGTGATGAGTCACAATTAAACTGTGACTTTACCCTGTGAGGCCCAAAAAGAGAGCCCAATACCATGTGCATAGACATCTGTCCACAGAAGCCGTGAGGTAATACAGTTATTCTAAGCTGATACTTTTATGATAATGTCATATGTGAGAGCAGACAATATGAGAAGTATTATGTGCAGCTGGTGTTTCTGTCCTCCTGCCTCTGCATTTAGTATCTAAGGGAGTAAGACTTTGGGGCTACTGAGTTAAAGGTCTGATAAATGTTTCCCATGCACTGAGTAAGGGATAGTACCCAGCAACCTTTTAGTCATTCTGATGTAGAAAGAAGGTGTGCTTGATTTACGACAACTGGGAAGAGTCTGGCATATCGGGTTCCCTTATTTTGTCCCAAGTGCAGCAGCTAATGTTCTGAATGTGCTCAGTGACACAGGGAGGAGGGAAAGACAACGTGGGTGCTGCCCACGTCAGACCACTCTGGGTCCTCCGTGTAGCTTCAAAAGCAAATTAAAAAAGAGTAAGCCTATTTGCAGAGGAGGCTACAGCAAAGATAAATATAGTACCCAGGTTGACAAATTCTCAAAGTTGATTCAAAGTGCTTGCAACTAGACATGGCTTTTGGAAGTGAGGAAGATAACTACCTGTGTAGGCAGGCTCTTGGCATACTGTACCATTGTGTGTAGGTGTGTGTGTGCGTGTATGTGTGTATGTGTTTGCTTTTGAGTATGGTGATGAATTTTCACTTTTTGTTTACTTACTGGGTATTTTTTAAGGTTTAGGAATTATTATTAATGTATCACTTGTACAAAATCTCAGATTTGCTGAGGTATTTCCACATGCACACGCATCCTGTGTGGACCATGCCCACTGCCCCTTCTCCTACCACCTCCTTCCCCACACCTCTGCCAAGGCTTCAGAAAGTCTCTTCTACTCTGTTTTATTTTTTACTTTTTTTTTTCCACATCTGAGAGAAAACACACAGTGTTCATCTTTCTGTTTATGATATGACTTTGTTGTTGTTGTTTATTTGTTTGTTTTCTGCCTGGATACAGAGTAAAGAATAAACTATGAAGCTTAAAGTTTAAAAAAAATTGCATTTTAATTCTGATAATTTAGAATCGCAAAACTTGAACACAATTGGAGGAAAAAGGAAGAGAGGGAGAAGTTGAACTGCAGAAGTTTTCATGTCAAAACTGCCTTGAAACTTCACAATTATTATAAGTGAGGGATTCAACACTAAAATACTGACGACACAGAGATTCAAATAACTGTTTTGTGAACAAGATCAGAATTGTTCCATCTAGGAAATAAATGAAAGTCCATAGCTGTCAGAGGTCAATGTTCGTAGTAGCAGTTTTATTGAATTACTCTTTTTTTTCCATAACCCTATGTCAGAGCTGCATAGTGCTTGAAAAATTTGTCTTTTAAGATGGAAATTTTTAGAAATGATGATTGCTTTTGGAAGATTTCTGGGAGGTGTTGAATATGAAACCCAGGGCTTTGCCCGCTCTTGTAAAGTACTCTGTCATGAGCTGCAACCTTCTTGAAGCTTATTTATTTATTTATTTATTTATTATTTTTTAACTAATTTTAATGAGAAAGAAACAGTAATCAGACAGTTTCAAAACAGGTTAGTAGAGCTGAGCGTGGTGGTGCACACCTGTAATCCCAGCACTTGGAAGGCTGAAGCAGGAGGATTGGTGTGAGTTCGAGACCAACCTGGACTACAAACGTGAGCTCAAAGCCAGCTTGAGCTGTACAGTGAGACCTTGTCTCAAAAAGACAAAAATAAATTAAAAAATACAAAACAGATTAGTAGAACAGTTATAATTAATACTTTGTATGTTATTATTTTTGTAGTAGTTATTCAAAGTACAAGGTGCAGACATGATATCTTGCTAAACACTGTTAGTACAAATCTTTCTTCTCATTGAACTAAGGGAAA
>PVKN010038856.1:0-10983 GCA_004027915.1 Capromys pilorides | reverse complement strand
ACCTAAAAGACCCCAAAAACTCCACCAAGAGACTTGTAGATTTAATAGCCAAATTCAATAGCATAGCAGGATACAAAATCACTATTCAAAAATCAATTGCATTTCTATAGCTCAAATGCATCAAGAGAGAAGTTAGGGAAAGCATACTTTTCATAATAATATCCAAAAACATGAAATATTTAGCAACCAATCTCACAAAGAAAGTAAATGATTTATATAGTGAAAATTATAACACTCTGAAAAAAGAAGAGGATTTCAGAAAATAGAAAGATATTCCTTGCTCCGGGGCCAGGGAGATAGCTCAGTAGGATAAGTGCTTGGCTGGCAAGTGCAGGGTCCTGAGTTCAATCCTTGGTACCACCAAAAAAGAAAGAAAGAAAGAAAGATATTCCTTGCTCCTAGATAAGAAAAACCAATATTGTGAAAAATGGCCACATTCCAAGAATTGTTATATAGATTCAGTGAAATTCAAATTAAGATACCATCCACGTACCTCACAGATCTAGAGAAGAACATTTCTAAAATCATCTGGAATCAGATGAGACCTAGATTATCAAAAGCAATTCTGGGCAACAAATTAAATGCAGGAGGATCACAATCCCTGACTTCAAACTGTACTACAAAGCTACTATGATAAAATCATGGTACTGGCCAAAAACAACCAGACCTGAGGATCAATGAAATGGATTAGAAGATGCAGACACTACTACAAACACACTCAGCCATCTTATCTTTGACAAAGGGTCCAAATACGGTCTCTTGAAAAAAAGTCTCTTTAACAAATGCTGGTGGGAAAACTGGCTTTACACATGCTCAAAGCTAAAATTAGACCCATGTCATCACCATGCATAAAACTACAATCAAAATGTATTAAACATTTAAATATTAAAATTAAAACTCTAAATCTTGAGGAGAAAGTAGGTAGACATCTTAAAGATACAGAGTTAGATAGAGAGTTCACGAAAAAAAAACCCCAAACTACACAAGAAATACTTCAACGAATCAACAATTGGGTTCTTGTCTTTTTGAAAAGTTCCTGCACATGGAAAGAAATCACCAATAGAGTAAATAGAAAACACATGAATTGAGAAAAAATTATAGCTGAGTGTCCCTCAGATAAAAGACTTCTATCTAGAACATATGAAGAATTAAAAAAGATCAGGCCCCCTAAATTCAAAGACCCAATCCAAAAATGGACATCGAGATAAATATACACTTCAGAAATGAAGAAATACAGATAAAAGTAAATATATGAAAAAATGTTCAACAGCATTCATCATTCAAGAGATGCAAATTAAAACAATGCTGAGATTCTACCTTACCCCAGAAAGAAAGGCTATCATCAAGAAGTCAACCAGGAACAAATTCTGGATGGTTGTTGGGAAAAGGTGGGAGTTTAGACTGGTACAACCACCATGGAAATCAATGTGGATGTTCCTTAAAAAGCTAGGATTGGAGTTCGTCATCCAGCCCAACTATTCTCCTAGGTATTTTTCCAAAAGAACTGAAGCATCACACCACAATCATTTATTTGTGCCCATGTTTATAGAAGTGCAATTTTTCAAAAGCAAATCTTGGAAACACCTCAAATGTCCACCAACTGAGCAATGGATAAAAAGAGATGTCATAATTTTATACAATGGAGTATTATTCACCTATAAAAAGATAAAGTTAAAGTTTTTATAGGTAAATGGGTGCAGCTAGAGACCATATTGGTAAGTGAAATCAACCAGACACACATGTGCAAACGTTGTCTCACTAGTATAAGAACTTGGAAAAGTAAATAAAATCTGAAAAGTACAAAAGATGCTGCGAAAATGAAAGAATCTGTTCAATGGGAAGGAAAAACTGGGATAAGGAAAAGGACAAAAGAAAGATGTGAAAAACATATATTTATGTGTATGTGCAGGATAGCTTGGATAATTGTACTACTGATTTCTACTGGTCTATTCAAAGAAGCAGTTAGTGCTTAAAGATTTTCTTTCTCTTTTTCTCCTTTTTTCTTTTTATTTTCCATTTTGCATGTTTATATCTGGCAATCTGAACAACCAGTTTGAAGATAATATGATGTAATACATCAACCACTGTTGAATTCCTATGATTTTGTTTGGTGAAATTCTATGTCATTTTTAATGGGTTTTTTTTTTCTTTTTCTTAAAACCATTTTATATTCTCTTCAAACAATAAAATAGTAAAACAAAGTCCAGCCAGAGCAACTTAGTGAGACTGTGTCCTTTAAAAAAAAAAGAAAAACAAAAACAAAACAGAAAATCAAAATAACAACTCAAAACACTCAGGTCCTTTCTCAGTGCTGGTGGGAAACGGCCACAGCTGATTCTGCATCTCCAGTAAGATCCCAAGTGATGCTGGCAGTTTTGTCGCAGTGACCACATGTGGGCCATGGGTGTTAAAGGCCATGGGACCCCCTCTAAAGGGAGAAGTCAAGTGTACCTTCTGAGGAAAGCACTCCCTGGAAAGGCCTGGGTGATTCTACTCTTGCATGCTATGGATTCAGTGTTCACTCCTTTTGGTTTATTTCAAACCCAAAGATTTCAAATGAAAAATGTTGGGAGTATATGCAGGTGAGAAGGATTGTCCAAGCAGAGAGACAGAGGCAGAGACAGAGACAGAGACAGAGAGAGGCAGACAGATACAGAAGAACACACAGAGATAGTGAGACAGAGAGACACAGACAGAGACAGAGACAGTGACAGAGATTGATTCACCCCATCACAACATCTTTGAATCTAAGATATGAACTCAGCTTGTAAGTAGGACTGAACTTGGTCTGCTTGATTTCAAAGATTTTGATTCCAGCTCCTTGTAATATCTTGTATTCATAAAAGTATGTGCATGCATGAGTGCACACGCATGCGTGCGCAAACACACACACGAGTATATACAGATCTCAAAAGATCCTCTTAGGCACGCACTGCCAGCACTGCTATGTCCAGAAGCATAAATCATCACATCATTAACAACTGGCTGCAGGATGAAAAGATCAGAATGCATCAAATAAATGGCAGTAAGCATAGGCCAGCAGGCCCCTGGCCTGGACTTGGATGCCCACTGGCCTCAGCTCCCCTAGGCAGAGCTGCATCTTCCCACACCCTCCCTCTAGCTTCCCACAGGCCTGGCACAGATGAGCTGCTAGGGACAGGGCCGCTGAGCAAGATGAAACATGGTCAGGAGGTCGTAGAGGACCCCGAAGGAAACTGCCATGCTGCCAGAGCTCTCCTCCTCTTTCCCTATGTCAAAGGGCTTATGTGTGGGACAGTTAAAGGCTTGCTCTTAGTTTGCCACTTAATCTTCTAGACCAGATGGTAGAGTGGGGACCATCTGAGGATCACAAACTAGAGGCAGGTGTGTTTGCATTGGCAAGCAGGGTGTTTAAAAATAAATGACCTGAATTCACACAGGAACAGTTTCCCAAGGTCCCAGGAGTCCAGGTTGCTCACACCAGGCGTGTTGCATTCCAGCTGCCAAGGAAAACCCCACAGGCAGAGGCACATGTGACAGGACTCTCTGCACACTTGCCACAGCTGGATTGCCTGCACCTCCAAGGAGCCTGCTCCTGCCAGCTTCATCATTTCTGCGCCTGGGACCGTTTCATGTCCTCTGCCCTCCCGACCAGAGCTGATGTTACTTCACCTCTGTTCTTTTCTCCACAAGTGAATCTTAAAGCTTCACTCCTGAAACAGACCCCAACTTCTACCATTCCTTCATCCTCCCCTCTTGAAACTTCAGTCCCAGCACCCCATACCTGGGCTTAAAATGTCACGGCCCATGGTGCCTCCTTGCTTCAACCCTCCTGGCTTTGCCCCCAGAGCCGCCTCCAATCCTTTGCTGGTCAGGCCTCATTTCCTCTTCCCAACAGCCAGTCAGCTAAGCCCCAGACCCATGGCTTCCATTCTGTCTGCCAAAAGCACTCCCCTGTCACCTGCTCCTCTTGCTTGGCATGCTGGACTCGTAGCATGAAGGATTCTGGAGGCAGCAGCTGTCCCAACAGGTTCCAGTCTAAGTGCTGCCCATGTGCTCCTCACATCTGGGGAGGCAGGGCTGTGTGTGCACTGCAGATGTGGTAACTGAGGCACGGAGCCCAGGTGCCCTTCTAAGGCCACACAGTGAGTAAATATGGATTTATGTCTTTGCAGTCTCAACCCAAGGTGTTGTTCTGTGTCACTATTACCCTGCCTCTGGACTCTTCTGGTTTTCATAGTAGCCTCCTTCTTGACTTAGTATTCTACCCAAAAAGCACATCCCCAGAGAGGACTTCCTTGACCACACTCTGTCTCAAGCACCTGTGTCTGGACTCATCCTCTTATTTGCTTACATATTTCTCTATCACAAGCCATGTGGTTTTATATAAAATTAGGTGATAGCTGCAACACAGAAGGATACAGGCTTCCTGAAGGCAGCTTACTGTGGTCTTATTCTCTGTACCCCTAGAATTCAAAACAGAGTCTGGCACAGAATCCCCTTCCAAAGACAGCAACTGACCTACTGCCTAGTGTATCTCACTACCCAATCCCTGAACACATTTGAGATGTTAGTGCTCCATCTGGTCCTGGCCTGTGATTCCCTGTAGGCTCCTACCACCTGTGTGAAGGAGACAGTGAGGCCTGGATGACAAATCTCTGCCTAACAGGGCCCTAGCCACCCTCCAGCCTTGCCCCGACTGCTGGGCCCTCCCTCCACACACCTGTGCTCCAGCCACACCCAGCTGCTCTTTCTGTGCACCCCAGGCACCCCAGGCGCTTGCCTTGCTTGCCCTGCACCTTTGTTAGTGCCCTTTGACCTTCAGGCTACCTCCACGTTTCCTAACCAAAAACACTTGCTGCTCCTGTCCCTCAGCACCTGGGTGCAATGTGTAGAAACTCTGAGGGCTTCCAAGACAAACCGAGCTCACTTCAGCCTGGATGTCCTGCCATGTTAACAAAACTCTTGAGTTTCTTCCACTTATATAAAATTAGCTCATAAATACTACTTCTTGGGGTTGTCAGGATGAAAGAAAAACAAAACCTGAGAAGCACCTTAGCACATGATCAGGATGAGATGCTCAAGAAAAAATAGATATGGTGGGAACATTACTAATAGCAATTTTTAAATTTTACATGTTTCATGATAGTAAAGACAACTTTCTTAGGCACTTTTGTGCCTTCACTGAGCATGTGTATGGCACATGAACCTCAGGAAAAGTCTACTGCAGAAATGAGTAAAGAATATCCTTGACAGGGGCATGGAGATAGCACACAGACTAAGCACCTGCCTAGGCAAATGCAAGGACCAGGACATGCCACACTAGCCCCACCCTGGGGCATGCCAAGCCAGCCACCAAGACCTGGTGTGGTGGCACACACCTATAATCCCAGCACTGGGGAGGCTGAAAACAGGAGGATCACTGTAAGTTCGAGCTGCATAGTGAGACCCTGTACCAAATACATGAAACAATAAAAAACAAAAAGAATATCCTTGGCTTCTGGCTTCAGACACATTCAGGATTCTAGGAAGCCCAAACTCAACTCTTTTCTTTTTGTTTTAACTGTTAAAAGTGAAAAAAAAAATCTTGAGAAGTGAGAAAGACTGCATGTTCAGTCCCTTTGATTTTATGCTAAACTATTAGGAAAATCCCAAGGCCTGGGAGAACCCCACTCTGGTCTCTCTGGTAGGGAGGGGAGTATAAGTTGGCGATCAGCTCTCCCAGGAACCTGGGCCTCTGGCTGAACCTTCAAGGGTCAATTCTATTATTATCATTATTATTATTATTATTATTATTAATTTTTTGTATTTAGGAGAGGGTCTTTAGGATCTCGCTACATAGATCGGACTCATAGTGATTCTCTTGTTTTCAGCCTCCCAAGTGCTGGGATTACAGGAGCCCCACCACACCCACTGTCAATCGCCATCTCAGCACACCCCACAGATGGGGCCAGCAAGCATGCCAGGGATCAAACCCCAGCCGATGCACTCTACCTAAGTAGGCACTTTAGTCTGCTGAGCTATCAGATCAGCCCTATTTTTTTTAATCTACCAAAATGTACCACTATATATTTGTGAACCAGAAAGAAAGTGGGGGAGAATTTGGAGGCAAATCAACATCATCCATCTCTACGGATGGCTCTTACTTCCTCGTCACACATGGGGGAGCCAGCAGGATTAGCGTGCCTTCCACAACAGCCTCACAAGAGGATATATTCCAGCTCAAGAATCTAAGGGCTGACAAGGCAGCCAGGGCCTCTGCCATGTACCTTAGTGTATTACAAACCTCCATGGGATGGCCTGGTGTATTCTTTTCCTCTATTTCCTTTTGTGACAGTTTCTATGCAGACCCACCTTTTCTTCAAAGCGCCTGGCACCACACAGACACAGACACAGACACACAGACACACAGACACACACACACACACACACACACAAACACACACACACACACTCCTAGCTCCCAAATGCCTGTAGCACTTTTCATTTTCTCTCTGTCACAGTACTTCTATTAATGAGCTTGTCATACAAAGGCTAAAGTGTCTAATAAGTGCCACTAGAGACAAGTCCAGAGCACCTCACACAGTGCAACCGTAGAGCTCCATGTGTCAGACCAGAGTTGAAATAGGACTCTAGGGAAACTGTACTTAAGGCCATAGCGAGCTTTCATAAACCATCCCACCTATGAGTCCCCAAGGGCTGCAGTCCTTCCAGTCACCTCTGCATAGAGCTTTGCCCAAGGGGACTGGTGTAAAGGGCAAGGACGCATGGAAACCATTTTCCTCTTCCCTCTGGCAACTGGCTGCTAGCAAAGCTGCGTTATGAGAATTACTTCTACTTATGTGACAGGGAGCTCTGATGTCCCTTGTTGCTTGTCACACACACTCCAGTGGAGCTCGGGATTTAGAATCCCACATTGAAAATGGTGGTGAATGACTTTCAAGGCATAGAAAATTTTCAAGGTTTATTGCAAAATATGGCTTCTCCGACCTCACTCACTGCTGAATTTCTTGCTCTTGGGCACCAGGCAGCCATGTCAAGAGCACACTCAAGCAGTCCCAAGGAGAAGTCTACATGAGAAAGAGATAAGGTGGTGACGGCAAACCAGAGCTTTCAGTGATACAAACATCCCACTGTGACCTGTGCCATAGGTTCACCAACACTGAACTAAAACAGGGCAGCATCAGTTTTTCAGCCACACAGGCAACAAAGAAACCAGGTCCTCTGGTCCCAGCCAAACCTTCAGGTGACTACAAGCCCCTGACTTCTTAAAAGTGCCCTCATGAGAGATCCTAAGGTAAAAGCATCTAGCCAAGCAGCTCCCAGATTCCTGCTTTAAAGATAATGTGAGATGACAAGCCTTTACTGTTGTTCTAAGATGCTACTGTTCAGCAAAGAAGACAGAAAACCCACATGGAGCAGGGATATGATGAACAGGGAGGACTCTACCAGGCCCAGCAGGGCAGACATTGTGTCTCCAACAAGGGAAGGGCAGAAGGAGTCACTGAAGGATGGAAGAACATCCCAGACAGCTCAACAGAAAGTGTCGAGAATTATGATGAAAAAGGGAGGCTAGGGATGAGCCCTGGGATGTCCCGGATTATTATCCTAAAGAACAGAAACCTGTTAGAGACGGGATAATTATTTCCATTCCTTAAATGAGACAACTAATGGTGAGAACGGTTTAAAAATCTGTCCAAGAGCACCCTGCTAGCGATGGCAGTCTTGAGTTCAAATGCAGGATGAAGTAGCACTACACCCAGTGCCTTCTCCAGTGCTGTTGTCAGAAAAGTGTTTCGTCTCCACCAGCAGCCACAGAAGCCTCCACTGGGCTCCCCACCACCAGACCTAGTGGGTGACCCAGGTGGACAGGGCCAGGCATGAGCTCTACCCACAGGGAGGGCTCCCTAGGGTCACCCCTCTGCCAAGCAAGAACTCTTCCCAGCTGGGCTGCTCTTCCTTTCTGGCCTCAGATCTCCTGAGCCTCCCCACTGCCTCGCAACTGTGACGCCACTCTGTGCCTCGGATGATCAGCCCTGTCCCTGGGGCTCCCCTCCCATCCTGCAGGACAAGCAGAGAGAACATTCCGAGGCAGCCTGGCATGAACTTCTGAGGGGCTGCAGGACAGGTTTCAAGGCTTTAAGCCCTCCACAGAAACACTAGCTCACCTCCTATGCTCCATTAGGCAGGGAGGTACTCTGACTCCATATACGACATAAAGAGAGGTGCTGAAAAAAAGAAACTCAATTCCAGAGCAACTACTGTCTGAGCCCTGGGTTTTCCCCAAATATCTCTTCCTATCCTATGAGAGCTGCAGCACCTTCTTTTCCCAGATGAGTAAACTGAAGTTTGAAGAGGTCCAGTGACTTGCCAAAGGACACAGGCAGCTACTTTGTACAGTGAAATGGGTTGTGCAATGCGTGACTATACAGCGGGTCACATAACACAGAGTGTATTTGCCATGAGAGTCTTCCAATAGAAAGTGATTAACAGAAGGCACTGTCTTCCACTCTGCACAAGACATGTGTGTGTGTGTGTGTGAGTCCACTATGAGTCTACAAGGTCACCCTGCTGATCTGACCCACATCCCATTGTGAAGCTTTCCACCAGAGCCCTCCACCTTGGGATAACACCAAACATTTGCTATGTCAAAATCTTCACGATATAGACAGAGATGGAGTCACACTAGTTGGGCCATTGCAACCAGAAAAGACATAATCAGTCATGTACTCCCAAACGTTCCCTTTTCTTCGGAGGACAGCAAGGCCCAGAGAGAAGTGAGCTGCCCAAGATCGTACTGCTGTGACACAGCTGGGACTTGCATCCTGTGCAGCTGCAAACAAGCTCAGGCATGATAGAAGCCCATGCCTGAGACTGTCAAAGTCAGGTTACCCAGGCTGATGGTCTCCACCTTCTTTGGCAATAGAATCACTTCTTGTTATAGGTGGAAGGAGTGAATGAAGGGTTCTCAGAGACAGTATGCACCTGTCACCGACAACTTTGGGGTTGAAGAGAAAGGGGGAACTGAAAGAGTCACATCTCAGGAACTCCTCCAGAAAAGGAGAGAAGCACATTCTTCTGTAGGCACACCAGATCCTGAGAGAGAAACAGTTGCTAAGTGGAAGCACCTGAGCCTCCCTGGGGAGACTCTCAGACAATCAGGGTCCACTGTGATGGGACAGCTCAGGCTCTGCATAGGCCTCTCTGGGAGCCTTGAATGCCATGGTGACAGCTCCCAAAGGACAACTCAGTTCTATCTGGGCTCCAGCGAGGGTAGCAGGAGCCAAGGGACAAAGAATGCAGGAAGGAAATCCAAGCACTTAATTTGCTATTCTGTGGAAGATGCCAATTAAAACTCTTCACCTCTGTGAAGTCGTCCATCACCACCGTTCCCGTTGCAAGGCCTCCTTTATTGGCCCCCTATGAGCCCCTAAAAGCCCAACTTTCTTTCTGGATGACAAGGTCCAAGCTATCCCAAGTTAGAAGGATAAAGACTCTTGAGAACCACATAGTCCCTTCTGAGCACTGAAACTGCAGGAGGCAGAGTGACAGCCTTGTGCTAACAGTGCCACTTGTCTTTGTTGCTCAGCAGCAGCTCTGAGATGATCCTGCAGACACCCCTAAACACCATCACCCAAGACTCCCATGAATGTACATGACAGCTTTGAGGGCCCTACCCAGGGCTAGTCAGGAGCCATGCGGAGAGCAGTTCCAGGATGCCTGACTATAGCTCTACGCAGCATGCCACTCACGCAGCACTGGTTACTGAGTTCTGTGCAGTGAGGCTGGAAGGAGCTTCCAGGTAGGCCCTGGAACAAGGGCCTGCTCCATTGCTGGCTGCTCCCTGGGGCTGCCGCTCTAGCACTCTCCACTCCACTTGGAGTCCAGTTTTTGCAAAGCAGGAAAACCAGCTTCACAGGAGCTAACCATAGAGGAGTAATTATTAAAGGGAAAACCAGACTGAAAAAATAACTGGAAATTTCCAGTCTTTTCATAGTGTTATTAATGAGCTGTAGACCCATTTTGCAGGTATGTAAGATCAACATACAACACTGCAGCCATAATGAGTCACTGGTATTCAAAATATTCTCTAGAGCACAGAAGAAATTATCAGGGGGCTGGGGAGGTAGCTCAGTAGAATAAGTGCTTGCCTGACAAGCTCAGGGGCCTGAGTTCAATCCCTGGTTCTGCAAAAACAAACAAAACAAAAATTTGAGGCCACCGAGTTGGCTCAGTGGTCTAAAGTGCCTGCTTAGGCAAGCTTAGGCGACCATAGGGACTGTGATTCAATCCCCGTTACCACATGCTATACCAACCTTACCCTCAGGGCAGGCTGAGCTGATGATAAAATTAAAAAAAAAAAAAAAAAGGAAGAAGAAGAAATTATCAGTATCATGCTCAACCCAAAATCCTACAACAGAGAACTGCTTGACTTAGAAGACTATACCATGTGCTGGGAAGATGCTCATGAGCTCAGCATGACTGACAAAATAGGGCAGCATGTCAACATCTCTCTCTCTCTCACACACACACACACACACACACACACGCACACCCTTACACCTTCACATGTATTAACAATGGGTTCATAGTGAACTACAGAAAATTTGATGGCAACACATTTCTAAAATAGTTGAAATAAACTCCTTTCAAAAAGTAACATCAAAATAGACTCAAGGATAGTAGCTATATTTTAGTAGCATTTGTAACACTAAAGAAATTAAATCTTTAGTAATAAGAAGATACACCAAAAAAAATACACACATCTGCTCCATTTCCAATAGTCAACCCCCATCAAACAGTCAAGGAATAGATCAAAGCTTATACAACCACCAGAGAAAGACCATCTTCCAACAGTGAAAAAGACAATACACGAAAAAAAAAAAAGATTAAGCATACATAGATAATAGCAAATAAATATTAGTAAACAGAATCTACCTTATATTACAGTTTAAAAATTGTTTATCACAGAAGAGTAAGAATATTACTACAGATTCTATTATG
>PVKN010038855.1:0-10983 GCA_004027915.1 Capromys pilorides | reverse complement strand
TTAAGGTGTACTGCCAGGTATGGTGGTGCATGCATGTAATTTCAGCACTTAGAAGGCTGAAGCAGGAGGATCATTGCAAGTTCAAGGTCAGCCTGGGTTACAAATTGAATTCAAAGTGAGTTTTAGCTAGCCTGATCTGCACAACTAAATCCTGTCTCTAAATGGAAATTAATTAATGTGTATTATATAGGTGCATGAAGTTGTGAGAAAGCACTTTATATATTGGTGTAGAAAGATCTTCAATATATGATATGTGGTAAAGGGGTAAAACAATCAATATGCTACCATTCTGTAAATGGTGGCAGAACACAGGAAAACACCTATTGGTATTTGTTTGCATATGTGTAAATAATGCTCCAGTATTTACAAAAAGGAATTTATAACAGCATAATGATGGTCACCAGCTCCAGAGAGGTGATAATAGGTGCTGAGGACTTTGAAGACAAGGGACGGTGATAGTTGAATAAGTTTGCACTGGTTAAATTTCCATGTTTTTGATTTCGAACCATAAGAATAGCTCACATATTTAAAAGGTAAATACATATTTAAAAATCTAACAGAACAAAGTAAAACATTAGGACTGATAGATCACTTGGGGTGCTTATTTGTAAAGGTGGACTTCAAGTGTTCCAAGTCAATAGAAGATTGGAGAATGTGTGTGTGTGTGTGTGTGTGTGTGTGTGTGTGTGTGTTTATGTATTTAGTATGGGGCCTAACTATGCAGCTTAGATTCATAGCGATCCTCCTGTTTTCAGCCTCCTCAGCTCTGGGATTTACACATGCACCACCATGCCCGGTCTCAGTGGCTGGTTCAGTGTGCCCAGGGGTGGGGCCAACATGGCCTGTGATGTCAGAGATGGAACCCAGTCCCTGCACTTGCCTAGAAAGGCACTTAGTCTCCTGAACTATCTTGCTGGCCCTAAGAATCTGTGTTTTGCAGCAAGTAGCCTGATTCTGAAGTAGATAGCCCAAGGAATCCAGAAACTGAGGGACACATAGTCACAAAGTACATTCACACAGTTGCTTTTTATTGAGCATCAGATACATGCATCAGTCTGTTTCATAAATTATGCTTTATTATTTTAAAGAATGACATCAATTTCTTCTAATATACAAATATTCAGCTTACTACACTGGATTTGACCTAATGTCATTAGACCACATAATATGTGATAGAAGGATTGGAAGCATGTGTTGAAAAATAAAATTGCAGCTCAAGGACATACTTTATAGAGTTTTACACAGCCATACAGTTAGGCTTGCACATTTAAAAAGATCTGAATCATTCACATTAATATTGTCAATTTCTGCTAAATTTGTCCATAGAACCTAGGCAAAGCCAAGTCATAATGTTATTTATACAAAATACCACACCTGGCACTTGTTCTGAGTTATTTAACAGAATATGTTTTGCAATACAATAAATATTTATAGTTAATACAAACACGTACAATTATATTTCACAAAGTATTTTTAAAACAAGGCATAAAATAACATTAAATATATTTGTGCTAGGTATTTTTACAACTCATTGAACCAACTGATTCAACAAATCTTAGCACTGCAAACCCTGCCAGCTTTGATACAAGAAAGACCATATTCAAATCAGTAAAACCCAGATTATAGTAATCATTTTCAAAAGATAATCAGTTTTGGTTTTATCAGTGTTATAAATGTACTGTCAATATCAATAGCTAAAATTGAAGTAAACTGGTAAAATATTTGCATTCACAAGACGCCTAAATTCTACAATGTACCTTCCTTAAATATTGAAGTCCTGAGTTATAACAAAAATTTCAAGCTTGTCTGAGACTTAATGAGGGCTTGAATGCACGCGGTTTTATTAAAATGATTGTTTTAAAAGACCATAAAATTATGAAAGTCCTTTCAGTTCACTATATGACTCTGGGAATGAATTTTAAATTTGGAGGAGAAATAAACCTTATCTTCTGGATGCATAGGAGCTCACAGAGTGCAGAGAGAGGATACTAGCTGGGTGAATAACAAGGTACCCAGGGCTGGACACTCAGATTCTGAATTCCATATCTGAGTTCCTCACCTGGTGCCTTAGTCCAAGAGGTATGTTCTATTAGAGGTTGTTCATGTAGCCTGGGTCCCCAGGCTCCATAAAACCATCCGTATCTTACTCTTACGGAAGAGGAGTGGGCAGCTCCACCTCTTCTTGACACTTTTCTCCAACTACAAAGACTGTTTTCACATGGGTCCTCTCTTTTAGTCCTTCGCCAAGTTTTCCTTTCCTCTTCAGTTAGTCACAAGTAGGAAAATTTCCCCAAGACTTCTGCTCACTCGAACAGAGTCTCTGTATGAGGGTGAGGGCACAAACAGCTATACCAAGGGTCTTCCCTGCTCTACAGCTTCATGCTGCTTTTCGACCTCAACCTCAAGAATTCCTTCACTTGTGTGTTTGTATGCATGTTGTGTGTATTCTTGAACTCCATCACCAGCTCAGGCAGCTGGACCAAATCTAGAGTAAGGAAAGTTTTCCATTACGTACTGTGAACTGAGTTTCTCTCACAGGCTGGGTTTCAGAAGTGTGCTGATGAATGTGGACTCAAGATTCAAGTTCACATTTATATTGGGTCATTCATCCTTCCTACATGACCTTATGATCCCTAGCTAATCTCCCTGAGCCACCACTTTAGGTGTCCAGTATTGCATTTGGCGGGATGGTGCTTAGTAAAATTGAGGTCACTTCCTTCCCAGTATTTCCAGAGCCACAGGACTCCATGCAGGTTTGGGACAAAGGCAACATATTTCATGGACTCTGGTTTTGTTTCCAAGGCTCCCACCCTTTTGGGCCTTCCATTTCACTGTGATGTTGAATACTGTTCCCACTACCTCTCCTGCAGTAAGTGGTGATCCTGTTCTTCTCTTGTGTCATTAAACAGACTCACATCCAGGGGTAACACAATATCCTGTGAACTGGGAGACAATGATCAGCACTGTTCCTCTGTGTCACATGTCACAAAATAGGCCATGAGAATGAAGCATAACAGAACAAAATGAAATTGGTTTAAACTGAACTACATGAAATTGCCTTTTGGTAAATCAAATATGCTCTAAGATTGACAGTTTCAGGTTTCAGGCTCATAGTTCCATGGGTCTTTTAATCTAATGGTCACTGGTAAGTGAATTTAATATTTATAGATGCCCATAGTAGAGGGTGTAAAGCAGCTCTTTGGCCATCAAGGAAGCTTGGATTAGGTAAGGTAATGAGTGTAACAGTGCTTTATAGAGCTTGAATACTAGGTAAATGTAATGTATTCTCTTGACTTAATCATGGACATGTAATATACTGACCCAAAGGTTCTTAAATTTAATATATGTGTCACATTGAAAGTTATTTTTTTTTAAATTTCACTGAATGTATTACTAATGTGAGGTTTTAGAAAAGTTTGTTCCCAGTGTGTCATTTATTGATTGCCATGGATATATTTAGTTGGAGCTAATGCTTGTCTCATTGTCACCTAACAAAGGGCGTCTTTAGGGGCCAGAATTATAGGAAGAGAATGCACAATATTTGCATTATGGCAGCAGGGTTCCTGGGTGGGGTTGGGTTGGTCATCCAGACACAGAATCAAGTAAAGCTTGTGAAAGTTTTCTTTCACTAAATAAATTCCACAGAAAGCCTGGTTCTTAGTGAATAATTTCTGTTTGTAGCTATTGATCCACTTCCACTTCATGAAATTATTGTCAAAACTTGGGTAAACGTGCTCTATTGCCTGAAGCAACCCCGAACCGCTTCTAGCTTATTTTTCCAGCCCCAGCCTCCTCCCCATGTGAAGGGCACAAGGGGCAAGAAAGTTTATAGCCCTCCAATTTTACCAGGACACACACGGATGTTATTCATTGAATTCTCATATAGTCAGGTTCCCAGGGTGATTGTTTCTATCTGGCTTCTGACAAAAGTGACACAGTCACCTTTTAGTCCATAGATGAAGATACCATTCAACATATCTTCTCAAACCTAAGCTGTCTCTTACCAGAAATCATCTGTTGTGCTAAGAGACTCAGAAAATAATGACCGACTGCTACTCATGGCACCGACAAGGACTTTATAACCCAAGTATGCACATATTGTACAGTTAAATTCATTTACTTCTATTCATTGTGAATTTTCACAAGATGAGCTTGGTTCAGCTGCAGCCTCCTCTAAATAGTCTATTTACCTAAGGGTTTTCTACTCTCCAAGAGGAAACCAAATTGTTGGTGGGGCAAAGAGGGAAACCCAGGGCTAGTTAATGAGGCAGAAAGCCAGTTTCCATGGAATAAGAGAGAAGTCAGAAGAGCAGGGCTTAGCCATGCATGTTTATGGGGAATCATAAAAGCATCAACAGGGAGGGGCCTTGTCTGCACAATGCAGCGAGGATCATCTCGCTGAGCAGTGTCACTCCCAGCAGCAGCTGCACCTTCCCTGTCGGCAGCAGCTGTTGGTGGGAAGACTGCTTTGTTTATTGCTTAATCTATCACTGTTGAGCTTCCTGCCTGAGGGAGGCTCAATTTAAGATAGATTGAAAGGTAGTATCTGTCAATTGAATAAACACAGATGGTTTTCTACAGCAAAAATTGATTTTTTTTCCCTCACCAAAGACATAAGTGTTAAATGTGATTATGTTTGGAAGCCGGGCGTGAAATGTGTCAATTCAAGCCCCTGCCACACTGTACCCTGCTGAGAGGTGACACCACCTAGGTCTCGGGTCTCCCACATGAGATTTTGGCTCTTGAGATGAAATAAAGCTTGGATTTTTCCCTACATAAGGGCCCACTTAAGTCCTTCCTAGTAAGACAATCTGAGGGAACCCAGCAGTTATTTTACAAAATTAGTTTTACCAGTTCTTGGTCACTGGGTGGCAAACATCTCCTCCAACATTTTCACTTAAGAATCTCAGAAGTAACAAGATTTGCCAGAGGACACACAGCTACACACAGAGCTCAAACTTTTCACTTGTTTTCAAGATACCAGGAAGGAGGCGTACAAATCTGAGCCATAATGTTAACTCCAAGAAGCAAGATAAGTCTTGCTCCCAAAATGTCTCTTTAAAGCAAGTAGTTCAGAGAGATATGTAAAACAGCACCCGGTTTCTCTACGCTACAAATCTAGATATTTAGAGTGCTATGTATGTGAGCAACTAAACAGGCATGGAATCATTTATATTCAAGAGTTTTAAAGGCAGCCAAGGGCAAAGTTGTGGAACAGTAGTTGAAGATAATAGGTACATGAAGCTGAAGAAGTGTGAATAGGAAGAGTAAAGTTTGAATAATGAGAATATTTACCAGTATGTTCCCTCATGTTTCTTTCCTCTCAAATTTCAAAACATTGTAAGCTGGTCTGGGTTACACAGTGAATTCAAGGCCACCTTGCCACACATAACAGAAACCTTGTTCCAAAAATGAAAACAGAACCAAAGAGATAGAACTATAAACAAGGAGGACACTCAGAAAATTTTAGTGATAGAGTACTTGTCACTGATTCTTATTCTCATGAAGAAAAAATGAGTCCAGAGATGGGAAGTTGATAGCCAAAGTCTTATAACCAGAGAAACAGTTAAACGTCAAGAAATCTTGGTCCTTTCTGCTTTTCAGACTATGTGATGTAATTATGGACTACCAGGAAAGCAGGTGTCTGAAGGACATAAGAGCACGTGGAAAGGAGAAGTGAAGAGGTTTAGCTCCAGCTAATACAACTGTGAACAAATCTTTACAACTGTTTTGGTCTTTTACTCCTAAAGCTCCACAGGCAATGAGGATTTCCTTGATGGAGAAAAAAATCTTTTCATCTGTATCACATGGGAAAGAAAGCTGACTGCTTCTCTCACCTACAGAGAGCAACCCTGAACTAAAACCGCCTTAGGATTTAAGGGCTACATATTGAGGCACATTTGAAATATTTGGATTCATCTCAAAGTGACTCAATACGTTTGCAATCTGTCAGAATGTGCCCATCTTTGAATCAAGAAAAATGTGAATTGGGGCTTCTACAGTGAGATAAACTGATCATTGTAGAGCCAATTTTACTCACTCAGAGAAACAGAACAGATTTTAGGCCAGTCTTTTTCTGCACATAGGCTATTTCATAATTACTCTTTAAGTAGAAATAAATCTGTGCCTATTTTTCAAATGGTTCTTAAAATGAAGCCCTTCCCATTGTTCTTATATATATTTAGCTAGAAATACATGTTATTGAAATTGTGTCCATTTTCTCCCATAACCTTTAGGGCAAGCATAGCATCAATGTAAACATGTTTCTATTTCCATTCAGAAGTGATTCCTTCTTTCTTATGTTAAAATCAGTGCGTCAACATAGTAGCCAAAGGTAGTCAAATGTAAGTAAACACCCTTGGCTTAAACCCTGTACACCAAACATAAATACTAGTCTTTATGTCTTAATAGATATTTGATGAATTGAATGCATGGTCAACTTTGTTTTCCTAAAGGATTTTTCTTTCATGGTAAAATGGCACCATGGTGACTAAAATTGAGTAAGAGCAATCATAACTTTAAAGAATAAGAAATTGAAGTGTGAGAAGTCAACCTACAGCCACACCTGGATCCTTATGCATGTGGCTATGTATTTGGTTATATTCTTACCTTGAAAGTACATAGTGAGTGCTTGTCCTGCATTTCCCAGTTACATATTTTTAAAAGCGGATGTTCAGAGATTTGTCTTGCATTGAGCTGGCTTCAATTATTATAACTTTACAAAGTGCTTCTCATCTATGAGGCTCTTTCAAAGGGTTGACTTTCATGTTTGGAATGTAAATGAATGGGTTTTTTTTTTTTGCTTATGTACTACAATATTCCTGAAAAGTGTATTAAGTCAGATTTTTAAAGTATTAGCTTCTGTTTAAAGCAGTGACAAGGTGAGGTTGATCACAAAAGCAGTCAATACATGTTTTCTCTGCTATACAAAGCTGGTTGTTCATGTATAGTATCTATGACTTACTTGATCAAAGCTGTATACAGTGTGTGGGCTTGAAGCTTAAAATGATAATTTCCTATTTGTTCCCTTGTCTAAAAAAGGGAAGGTTTGTTCTCCATTAGAAGAAGCACTCACAAGTTAAAAGGGAGATGGAAGCCTTAAAGGCTACTCTGAAACACAGTAATGATCCCACTGGGCTGCTTCCATCCATCTACCACTCACCAGCACAAATCCCCAGCCTTCAACAACAGACTCAAGGCTCCTGGCCAGCCACAAAGCAAAAGGAGCCTTCAAGGGCCAAGGTTAAAAGTTAGTCTACACGTACCCCTCATGACAGATGTTTCCATTGATGAGGCTGAAGGTAGCCACAGAAGGGTTGGTGCTCTTGAAAGAGCTCATACAGGTGGTACTTCTGCCAGTGCTGTGGGAGCGGTTCATCAGACCAGGCCGGCAACAGAGGAGCTGGGTGTTGAACTGTTTCCTGAAGCTCTTGCTCAGCAGATAGAGGGCAAAGGGATTCACACAGGAGTTGGTGAAGGCCAGGAGACGCGCACAGATACTGGTGACAAAGTGAAGCATGGAGGTGTCCACTTCAGAGTAGTGGTAAGAACGGTACAAGTAAATGATGTGGTTGGGGAGCCAGCAAAAAGCGAAGAGGCATACAAACACCAGAACTGTCTTGGCCAGCCGCTTCCGGGATTCAATCTGAGGAGAGAAACCATATAAAGTCAGGGTAACCATGAAACAGTGTGTGGCAAAGGAAGCTGAACATTCAGTTGGAGAAACAGACAGGAGAAACGTTCTTAGATGGAGAAACATTAGGCAAACACAAGCGCACACACACAGCCACAGAAAAATAATTCAGCAAGAAAGAGAGAATCGAAAAAATGGGAGAAAAGCAACAGAGACACATGGAAAGAAAAAAAAAAGTCAGAAACACACAGATGGATGAGACAGGAAATGGCAAGTCACGAGGTAGAATAGAGTAGGAGCAGGCTGCTGGGACCAGATCTGTAAGCGAAGTTGATTACCTGCTTGAGTGAGTTGAGCAATGAAATTCTAGTATGAGCCCTCTTCCTCGGGAGATGAGGGTGCAGTTTATCAACCATAGAACTTCATGCTTTTCTTTGCTCCACAGTTAAATAATTTCTTCTTCATTCTTATGCTGCAAACAGCACTCAGTTTTGTTCTTTCTCACTGGCCAAGCTAAGGTATATCCCTATTATTATTAATGTATAATCTCAATTTATTTCTGGACTCTACAGGAAGATTAGCCAAAGCAAGGTGAGCATTTCCCATTGCTCCCAATGCCTTCTTTGACCTCAAAGGGAAAATTTTTCCCTCATAAAGGAATTTCGGGTGCAGTGCATTATTGTTTTGGATAGCTCTTTCAAGGAAAGAAAGTTTTGTTGACAATTGTCACTTTTCCTTGACAATTGAGACAAAACAAAAAAGATATTTTGAAAGGGGAGGACTCTAAAGGAGTCAGCTCTTCAGTCTGTTGTTACATCATGTATATCAGAAGATCTTATCTTGGCTAAAGGCAAGAAGAACTGACAAAGAAAAGAAATCCAGAGCTGCCAGTTTCTGTCATTTGACCAGAAGAGGGAAATTATGGGGGTCATCAGAGTTGGGAGGATCCAGCACATATGGTGGGCACTGTGCATGCTGCTAAACATTGTGTATGGTTTCTCTTGTAATCTTCTAGTCACCTTACAGTAAGAAAACTGAGGCACAAGAGAGTGAGTAAGTCACATGTGGATTTGAACTCAAATCAGTGTGAACCTTTCTTAAGCAATTTACTTCTTTTTATCTTCAACCAACACCGTTTTCCTGCTCCCTCTGCCTTGTCTCCACATGGTAACTCTTACTAGTCAAACAATGTGATTGGAATTTAAAGAAGCATCTGGCCACAGATCCCACCTTCTTTCCTTGCAAAATCAACCGAAAAGGCCACCTAAGTACTATATTTGTCAGTGAAGACCAAAAGAAATGAAAGAGCCCAAATCCTCAAGGAGGAAATGAATCTATCTTAAGCACCCACCTGCTTCTTGACATGGATATTCCCTTCCACAGGAAGATTGTAAGCACTCTGGATCAGATTTCTGGCAATGAAGTAGTAGTAGACTGAGATGATTGACAGGGGGATGATGTAGAATACCAGAAAGGAAGCCATGGAGTGAATTTTTGGGTGCAACTCATTTGAATGTGGGTATGGGGCACAGCTAATGAAGGTCTTGTTGGTGCTCTCCTCGTGGAAAGGATGGAGGTCAGAAAACACAGCTTCTGGGATGGCCAGCAACATGGAGATGACCCAGATCAAAGCGGCTTTCAGGCAGATCTTCATCAGGGCATGGGATGCCTGGATATCCATTGGCCGGACAATGGCTTTGTACCTAGAGCAGGAAAGAGGAAGTGTTCTTCAGAAGTTGTCTAATACTAGGGATGCCAGGGCAAGAGTTGGAGGAAGGCAAGTTAAGTACCTGAGGCACAATATTTAAGGAAGTGCTCATTCTCATATTCATGAACACGCTGACTCTGAATTTCCATGAGTTCCTCCTTAAATTCAGCATCCCAAGCTTGCCTCCTGCCTCATCCTACCTGCACTGTGAAGGATGCCTTCCCCTTCCACGACCAATAACGTTTTGTCCATATTCTTGTGTTTTCTCTCCTCTTTCACTATTTTTCTCACCTTAGACATGCTTTTAATATTCTAAAGAATACAAAATGGTAAAAAAAAAAAAAAGTTTTAGAAGCAATACAAAATTTCACTGAACAAAGTAATAGGAATTCAACAGTGGTTGCTGTACTGCATGATATTACCATTCAAAATAATTGTTTAGCTTATCAAATATAAACCTGAAAAGTTGGTTAAAACAAAGCAAAACAAAACAACAATAAAGTTATAAGACTCAGTGGATTAAAGCACCTGCAAGCAGGCGCAGGGGCCAGGGGTTCGATCCCCAGGCCTACGGTGCTGGACCCACCCCTGGGATACACTGAGATGGCAATTGAGACTGGGTGTGGTGGCACGTGCCTGTAATCCCAGCTCTTGGGAGGCTGTAAACAAGTGGATCACTATGAGTCTGATCTAATAGTGAGACCCTGAACACCCTGTAGACCCTTCCCTAAAAATACAAAAAAAAAAGTAAAATTATAACAAGTTACAAAGAAGAAAAAAAATAAGAATAAAATAAAAAAATTAACCATTAACTGCTCCTTTCAAAATACCAGCAGAAACTGGCATTACAATTATTCAAACTATCCTGTATATGTACATAAATATATCTTCATCCCTTCTCTTTTGTCCTTTTCCTCATCTCAGTTGTTCCATTCCACTGAATAAATTTTTCCCTTTTACAGTATCTACTGATGTTTTTAATTTTTCATTCTTTTTAAAATGCTAAATAAAAAGCATACATATTTATTGTGTAAAATATGTTGTTTCAACATATATAGACATTTTAGAATGGTTAGGTTGAGCTAATTAACATAAGTACTACCTCATATACTTATCTTTTTTAATGGCAAGAACACTTAAAATCTATCCTCTCTTTCCACATGCTGAAGGCCAAAATTAGACCCATGTCTGTCACCATGCACTAAACTAAAGTCAAAATGGACCAAAGACTTAAATGTTGAAACAGAGACACTACTTCTACTTGAACAGAAAGTAGGTAGAAATGTTAAAGATGTAAGGGTAAGCAGACAGTTCACGAACAAAAACCAAACTGCACAGGAAATACTTCAAAGAACGATCAACTGGGATCCCACCCTTTTGATAAGATTCTGCATGTCAAAAGAAATCACCAGCAGAGTAAAAGTAAAACCTACAAACTGGGAAAAATTATAGCTGAAAGTATCTAAAACAAAAGTCTTCTATCTAGAAAAAAAAAAAAAAAAATATATATATATATATATATATATATATATATATATATATATATATATATATATATATATATATATATATAAATCTGGCCCCCAAGATTAAAAGACTCAGTGAAAAAATAGGTATCTGAGGTGAATATACACTTCTCAGA
>PVKN010038854.1:0-10984 GCA_004027915.1 Capromys pilorides | reverse complement strand
TTTCTTGTAATGCTTCCCACTGTGTTCCTCAGAATGTAGTTTCTTTGTCATATTAACAGATGTTATAAAGTAAAGGATCTTCAAAATCAAATATATTAGACGCCCATTGAGTTAAACAAATATAAGTAGATTTATTCACTGGGGAATTTGGAAATTTCCAAAACTTAGAATGTAACATGTCATGTTTTCTAGGCCTTTTTGGTCACGGAATACTCTTTTTTCTTTTACATAAAATAACATGATTATAAGTAAGTAGTAAGATTTTGATGAGTTTTCCACAAGGATAGTGTGGAGGGAAGTGCTTGGGAGGTTTACATAACCTTTGCTGAGACATCTGGGCTAATAGAATGTTTTCCAGCTCACAAAAGGAGAGTTTGATAGGAGAGTTGGTAGGAAGGAGGAGGAATTGGAAGAGAAGGGCAAAACTTGGAGTAACTGGGGTTACTCTAGCTAGGTAGGACTGATGTTTAAAGCTAGAAGGCCAGGCCAGGTACCTCCCAGTAATATTAATGTGTGAGGTTAGACTAAGGCATGCTGCTATTTGACTGGACACCAAGAGCCACCTAAAAGCATCCACTTAACTTCTAAAAGTACTTCAGCTAGCTAGCCCTTGATTGCCATTGAATTGGCATAAAAATTGAACCTTAGCCAGCCCCTCTCAGCTACGATAGCTACCAAACTCAACTGTACAGAAATATTTGGAGAAAATGGGATAGCTTATATCTTACATAAATTTTCTTTCTTTATCCTCCAGCAGATAATTCCACTTATTTTCCTTTGTTTCAGATTTTAGAGTATGTTAGTCTTATGTTGAATAGTGATAGTTTTCTCTATCTAAAAGTGTAATCTGCATGTGTTTTGTCACAGCTCCACCATTGTCTTAGTTACTTTCTCAATGCTGGAACAAAACATCTGATAAGCACCAGTGGAAACAGAAGTTTATTTTTACCCATGGTTAGTAGAGTTTCAGTTGATTGCTGGCTGCAAGGCAGGGTGGCGTGGCAGAGAAGAAAGAGCTCATGGCATGGCAGGCAGGGAGCAGCAAGACTCCCTTATTCTTTCCCTTTTGATTCCATCTAGGCTGCAAATCTATTATCTGGTGCCACTCACAACCTGGGTGGGTCTTCTCTCTCCATAAGTCCATCACCTCCATCTAGAACTATGATAAACCAAGCAGTGGACTGAGGTGTCATACATCCATGATCCAGTATCACATATGCATGATCCAGTCACTCCCAAAAGCCCCACATATAAGTGTATGAGGCTTTGGGGGCACATCTAATATAAGCCAAAGCAGCAACGTGTAGAGCAGCAGAAATAAAATTGAAATAGTAACCAGGACAATTAGGTGCAGTAAGTGTTTAGGTTATGTCGAAGCCTTTTATGTGAGGTCCAAACCAAGTAACCTAATAAAGTGCACCTTAAAGTTCTCAAGACTTTGAAAATGTGTCTAGAAGACAGCAAGCTTAGTGTCTTCTTAGATAATACAAGATAGGAAATTATTTTAAAGGTAGAGTGTACTCATTGTAAAACCACAGAAAAGCAATGGCAAAACTTTTAGAGCTTTCAATAATACAGATAGCCTACTGGGGCATACGTGCCATAGGTTTGCTACCACTGCTATAGAGGTGCATGAATGGTATTTGTGTGAATTTATTGTAATGATTTCATTTTGATTATTTTATTTTTTTGCTTTATTTTTTCCTTTTATTTATTAATTTTATTTTTTATTCATTTTAATGAGGAAAAAGATAAAATAGCAATGAAACAGTTTCAAAACAAGTTAGTAGGATGGTTACAATAATTAATACCATCCATATTGTTGTTTTCATAGTAGTTATTCTGAGGACTCATTTTAATTATTTTAAATGCTTATAATTGTAACCTTGAAGCGAATAAGTCAATCTATAAATCTGTGTGCACTGCTGAAATTGTATGTCAGTGAAAGTGCTAGCTTCCCTTAATGTATATTTTTATTTCACTTGTTCCTCTTTTTTATGTTTTCTGTAACCATAGTAAGATTCAGAATATATGTTTTTGTCAGTATTATTTTATGGGTGACTGTGTCTCATCCTTTGCTGCCTTAGTAGTTAGATAGAATTCAACTGCATGGATATGGAAATTTGGAAGTACAGTTGATGAACATTGGGCTGTTGGTCTTGGAACACCACTTTTGGACATATGATAATGTACACTGGTGATTAACATAATTTTAATACTTAAAATTTGTTCATGTATTCCTTCTTATGGTCTAGTTTTTGTGTAACTAAATATTTTAATTTTTGTTCTTGTAGCCAACCTACCTTGGTAGTACAGATCTTGGTAGTGCAGGAACCTCCTTTCTCCACAAGGCAGTTAGGAAAAGGTCCTAGACCTTGTACACTAATCATCTTTGTGTTGCTGAGAATAGTACCTGACATAAACAGCTGAAAGGAGAACATGCTCCTTTCATTTCATGGTTTCACTACGTGGTCACTTGGCTCTAGCAGAGGAACATCATGGTGGAAGGGCATGGTGGAGAGAAGATGCCCAATCATGGCTTCCAGGAAGCCTAGTGGCAGAAAATCCCAGGGAGGAAGGGGCCAGGAATCAAGATCATGTCCCCATGATCCTATCAGATACACCTAAAAGGGAGCTTTACTAATGATTTAGGGCTGTCTTAAGCTAATCAAGACTAATCACTAGAGGTTAGGGTTTCATTATGAGCACAACCTCTTTATGTTCCTACCCTTAGTTGTAGGAGTTTTATATTTAGTTTGATCCACAGAAAACAAATAAAGATAAGAAAGTAGATCTCCAGGGTGCTGCAGTAGGAGGGGAGGTAGACACATATCAAAAGCCGTTGTTCCCATGATTACTGTGCACATGGCTCACCAACAAAAAATAACACTACACATAAAAGCTACACACCATACATATGTCATGTATCTCTGTGTGCTGTTGTTCTTAAGTTGTTATTATAAATTATACTTTTCAAAAACTCATAATTTGTTTCTAATTATAAAGTCAGCATATTTAGAATGTTTTCACGTTCCTTTTTGTCTGATCATGAAATTAGTTGCATTTCTTGGTCCTTGACTATGAATTTCTTCTGATAAGTGTTCCTGTTAATCTTAATTATGTCAACTTGATTGATTTAAGAGATGTGTAGGGGACTAACATAGCATATTTCTGCTGTGTTCTGTTGGTCATGGAGTCATGACTCTGGAGGCCATGTGGTCCCTGGTTCCCTCCTCTCAGGCTCTATCCTCTGCTTTGCTTTCCAGTTTCCGTGGTGCCCCTTCCTTGGAGCCAGCCCCCTGCTCCATCACTAACAGAAAGCAGTGTCTCCTGGGTTGCCGGACTTGAGTCCTCACTGTATCGTATTGTAAAGTTTCCATAGAAGAAATCTATTTCTCATATATTTAATAATATATCTAGTTCTCCAGGATACTATAGGAGCTGGCAAAGGGCTCTTCAGATCTACAAGTACAACTTATATGGGAAAAACATAAAACATTTCCCAAGGAATTACAGGACTCAATTTAATAAAAATTAATAGCTCAAGGCATCCAGCTTTTTTCTTTAATGAGACTGCCAAAAACCTTCTTATTTGAATAGACTATTTCAACATATAGGAATTATGAATGCTAGACAGGATATAATCGTAGTATATTTACAAAGCTATATAGGCTCATGCTGTCTGATGAGTAGTTTTCCTAGATTGAAAGTGATATAGATCAAGTTCAATTACTTTGCTGCAAGGCGGTGGCCTGAACCAGTATGTTGGTTCAGCTCAAGCTTGTTAAAATAACACATATTACAGTTGGAAGAATGAGACATAATATTCACATGTAAGTCACGGTGTAATGATAGTAAAAAAACATATTAATTGAGCCAGAAGCTCATCTATAGGACTGTATAATCAGAAGCAGACACATGGAAATGCTGTCTACTCTGAGCTCCCTGAAAGATCTCCTACAAGATCTCTGTAGTGTTTACTACAGAGGGAAAATTTTCCCATGATCTCTGTGGTAATGTTTTCAACAAAGTCTCTTATTTATTGCTTGAGGTGTGTGAAAACACTGGCTCTCCTGGGACAATGTTCTGATAATTACATGTAGGACAGATCCAAATCGGTGGCTAGATTATGCTAGAAGGGAAAGTTTCAAAATTCGTCTTTCACAGCTAAAGAGCTTGGTGAAGGTTGCACGCCACTCCAGCTCCCTCCCTTACCCCACTGCTGCCTTGTGTCTACCAGCAAGGTTAGTTCCTTGAGGCAGCTGCTTGTAACCTTGGGCTTTCATGGCAAGTATGAGATGTGTGGATGATGGCAGACTTTACATGTGGCTTTCTGTCTGTCCAGCTTACTACACTGGTCATTAAGCACATAGGGGTTCTAATGTCACTCAAGTTCTCAGTCATCCTTTCATAACACGGATGGAAGGATGCCAAGGAGAGGGCTACAGGAATAGTTAATGTTATATATTAATAACAGTATTGCTCTTCAGTATAGGTAGTATTGTTTGATGCAAAGTATGAGTCAGGCCTGTGGTGCTTTGTTTAGTATTAAAGGAACTACTAGCAGAAGAAGTTCTTGAAGAGAGCACTGAGGATAAGCAACTAAAGTTGATCCTGTGGTATAACAGCAAAAGAAATTGGGAACATTTGACCTGAAAAAGCTAAGAGCTAGACATGGTTGGTGGTGATGTTGAAGCACTCTGATTGTCTTCCCATGGATGGGGGGAGTCTCTGTTGTAGGACAGAATTAGGTGTGAGGTGGAAGTTAATAGAAAGCTCATCTCTGTGGAAAAGTAGAGGCTGTCTCTCCCTTTTGTTGAGGTTATTCAAGTATGGCTTTCTTTTGATGCAGTGGGCTCACCATACCTGGGAGAGTTGAGTACTTAAGCACAGGCCAATCCCTGCCTCACTGACACTCACCTGCACCATGAGGTTAGTTACTGTTACTAACAGCCCATAACATCTAGAATGTTTCATTCTTGCCCTCCTCTATCCATTTGGAGACCCTACTGACTTCCTGGACATAACATTCTGTCCTGCTCAGCAAGAACTCTAAAACCCAACATTGTTAGAGGAACCCTGCAAAGAACAGTATAGATTGTTATTAAGTCCTTACTATGTGTCAAATTCTGTGTGAGGTACACAAAAAGTAAGACATATGTCTTAATCCTGTTTCTGTAAGAACATATAATAATTATAATCCTTGTGTTCTTTGAAAGCAATAGATATGGAAGAGGAGAGAACTAGGGAGGACATGGTAGAAGTCACTGAGTCTAATCTTGGACAATGGGAAGGTATAGTTGGGAGAGGGTGACAGAAAAGAAAACAATTACATGACTTCTTGTCACAGACACTGTGGAAAAGGGGTTTTGGCATTCAACTGGTGATTAGGCAGCCTACAGGACTGTTATACTAAGTGTTCCTTTTAAACTTCAGAGAGAAATCTAACATTGTACTCTTATTAATTTTGCTTGGGGTTGAGTAGAAATGGTCATTGCCATATTTATGTAGACAGAATGCAGGAGGCATGATCAGCATAGCTTGTTGGGAAAGCACCAGTGGGCATTAGAACACTGGTTTCTCAATGAGGAGGCACATCCCCTCCCTGTCCTCTTCTTTTCCCTCAGATGCCTGTATGTGTCCTGTAGTCAAACACATCTCATATTCTCTCTCCTGGGTGACAAGATGTTACAAAGAGGGTAACTCACAGCTGTCTCACTTTGTGGTTGAACACACTGATCTTTTTGTTAAAACATAGTTGGTCACCTCAGAGGAAATCCTATGGGACCTCTGGGGAAAAGTGGCTGAGATGAGCTTTTTGTGACAGACAGCTGTCAGTTCAGAGCCTATTTAGTGTCAGGGTTGAGAGAAAATATAATCATTTATGAGAGGATGCACAGGAGGCCCTTTTTGAGGGCAGAAGGATGTGGCATTCTCACTTGAAGTCCTACACAATGCACAGCGGATCCAGACTGGCTTCCCAGCATGCTCTGGCTGCCTTCCTCAGGAGGAGCAGACACTATCCCACCCAGCAGAGAATCACTGTTGATTCTCTTCAGCTTTTCTGTTGGGAGCCCCAGGCTGCTATTGTAGAATGACAGAAGAGGGTTGGGTAAAGAACTGGCTTCATAAAAAGGGCCATTGTGTACACATGTGCTGTCTGTGTAAAGACTAATTTTGTGTTGTAAGCACAGTCAAAGGAAGTTCAGTAACCAGTAATGTTGGGTCTCAGTTATTTGTGGTAATATATAATTAGTGGGTTTTCCTGTGCTAACACATACTGAAAATTTCACAAAGTTAAACATCATTGTAGTGTATAAAAAGCGCATGATATAATGTTGTTAGGCAAAAAAATTTTTGTTAGTATTTTAACTGTGTTTTCTACCAGATTATTAAAATAGCCTTTATACCAACTTACTGAATTTAGTAATTCTTTCATGGTTGTATATAAAGTCGTATTTTCTTGTTAATATTTTCCAGGGCAGTTGAACAGACTTAGTTCAACTTTATTTTTAAAGCAAAACTTATTTTTTAAAGTTTATTTTGAGCAGGGTTGGGGAGATAGCTCCATGGCACAAATGCCTGTCTGGCAAGTGCAAGGTCATGAGTTTGAATACTGGTCCTGAAAAAAAAAAAAATTCCTACCCTGCAGAGTAGAGTACCCTGTGAGGGTTGGTTAAATAGCTCAGTGGATTAAAGCACCTGCAAACAGGTGCAGGGGCTGGTGGTTCAATCCCCAGGCCTGCATTTCGGGCACACTGAGCTGGCAATTGAGACTGCACGTGGTGGCACGTACCTGTAATCCCAGCTTTGGGAGGCTCTAAACAGGTGAATCACTATAAGTCCGATCTAGTAGTGAGACCCTGAGCACCCTGTAGACCCTTCCCTAAAATACAAAAGAAATTATTTTGAGTTAGTATGTAAAAGCATAAACACTGAATAAAACAATAATGTACTTGAAATGTTTATATTGCATGTTTAACTCAGGTGGCATGTTTGTCTCCTTGAACATTTGCCTCATATAGTGGAAGCTTTCAAAATACTTTCCTCTCTCTCTCCCTCTCTCCCTCTCTCCCTCTCTCTCTCTCTCTCTCTCTCTCTCTCTCTCTCTCTCTCTCTCTCTCTGACATAGCACATTATTGTCATCTGCTGGGCAGTAAACACCAGTACTTCTTACTCCTGCCTAACTTTAGTGCAGGGTACCCTGTGAGCATCTCACCACACCCTCGCTGGGACCCTGAGTGGGTCACTGCTGCTCCATTTGCCACTTCTAGGAGATCAGATCAGTTTAACTTGAAAAAGGAAGAGACAGTTTATAGCTCTATTTATGAATTCTTAGCTTGTTTCTAAAAAATTGTGAAAATTAGTTTTAATATTTTAAGTGATATTCCCTAGAATGTTTAACATGTTTTCCAGGCATTAAATGGTATTAACATAAAATATTAAATGAAAATCTTTATTGTACATTTATTATATGAAAGGTAGTACTCTGTTTCTACCTAATTTGTTGTTTTTTCCTGATTTTGAAATATATTAGGAAAATACATTAACAAACAACAATAGTCAAAATAGTGTGTCACATAAATAAAGACAATCTCTAGGTCAATGGAATAGACTAGAGGATCCAGAAATAAGTGCTCACATATGTGGTCATGACCTTAAACAATAGCGCCAAGACCACTCGGTAGGGAAAGGTTGGTCTTTTTGGTGTTGGCTAGACTGGATATGCACGTGCAGAAGAATGAAGCCTGGCATGAATTGTAATAGACTGGATGTGTCCTTCCACAATTTGTACTATAGGGAGTCATGGCCTTACCTCCCTGTCTCCCTGTTGGAGACGGGTCTCTAAAGCAATAGGGCTGGTGTCCATATAAGAAGCAAAAGAGAGATCAGACTTTCTCCTCTCCTCCTGCTCTCTTATTCTCCTGGCCTCCCACCCTGGGAACGTACAGAGAAAAGGTTGTGTGCATATATAGCAAGAGGGAGGAGTCTGTTTGCAGCCCAGGAAGAGAGGCTTTGCCACAAACTAAACAAGCTCTTGGGCTTTCAGTCTCCAGAGTCAAGCAGCTAACATGGTTCCAATCTATTTAAAAATTAACTCACATGGATTGAAGACTTAAATCTAAGACAAAAGATCAGGAAAGTCCTGGGAGAAAATACAATGAGAATGTTTCTTGGTAGGGAAATTTCCTTCTGCCTTTTATGGGCATGAATCCAAACTCTTGGGCAGTGGCAGGTGCAGATGAGGAAACTGAGGGCTGGGGAGATTAGACTTGAATCTGAGTGTTATGGTTTGTGTCTAGTTGTTCCCCCAAAGCCTCTTGCAGGCATGGGTCAGCCTCTAGAGTTTGTGATTCTTTTTTTAAGCCAATGGAAAATAGAAATATACTTTTTAAAGTTTCTAATATAGGAGAAAATATCTTACTATGCCTTATAAGTAGATTATAAGTGAAAGACATAGTACAAATCTTAAAACAAAAATTAAAATTAAACAATATACAGAAAATTCATTAAATATTAATTAAAAATTAAATGTTTCAAAACAATATTTCAAAGTTAAAATTAAATCATGAGTCCAACTAAGAGGCCAGAATGTTGTGTATCATATGTATGAATTTGTAATCAGAGTACTCACATAGTATTTGAATAGGTTAATATCTACAAAAATACCAACTAAGAAAAGTTTTCATGATAGTAAAGAATTACTAAGAATAAAACATAACAAAGACTGGAAGGAAAAATGTATGATCAGCACATCTAATAGTTTGGGGATAGGATATCACACAAAGCTATAGTATGTTGTGGACACAGATAGTGTCCATGATGCTTACTGGTGGTCAGGTGTCACTTGTGGGACTGAGCTACTGCTATTTCCTTGATATCCACCCTGTAGACCCAGACAGAATCATGACCCATAGGGTGCGGGAGAATCCATTTGTAGAGTATGTTGATGGAAATATTTTGCTGCTGTATTCAAAAGAATAATTGAAAGACTGCTGCTGTATACCTCTTTTTTCTCCTGTGTTTAATTGTTTGCCCTATTTGGTTTCTTTCCATTCTCCTTCATGGAGTTGTGATTATTTTGATCCCTCTCTAGAATATCTTTTAGTAGTCTGTATAGGGTTGGCTTTGTCATCATGAAGTTCTTTAGTAGTTCTTTGTCATGGAAGTATTTTACTTCTCCACTATACCTGAAAGAGTTTTACAGGGTGTATCAGTCTGGGTTGGAATTTGTTTTCTTGCAAGACTTGCAGTATTTTGTTCGATGCTCTTCTTGACTTGATGGTTTGTGAAGACAAATCTGCTGTTATTCTAATGGGTTTTCCTTTAAATGTATTCTGTTCATTTTCTCTAGCATCTTTTAGTATCTGTTCCAGTGCTATATTTCTGGGATCTTGATTATTATATGTCTGGGTGTGGTTTTAATTGGGTTTATGTTATTCGGAGTTTTATATGCCTCGATTATCTGAATGTCAGATTGTTTCCCCATATTTGGGAAGTTTTCTGCTATTACTGCTGCCCATATTCTTTTCATATCATTTGTATTGACTCCTTTTTCATTGATGCCTATTAGTCTTACATTGTACGTCTTTGTGTTGTCTTGCAGATATTGAATTGTTTTTTCTTACATCCTATTTGTTTTTAAGAGATCTTTTCTTACTTTTTCACTAGCTGCAATGGTGTCTTTAAGGTCTGAAAATCTATTTTCACTTTCACTGAAACAGTTTTGCCAGCTTGTGATTGAGGTTTTAAGTTCCTGTATAGCACTTTGAATCTGCTGGATGCATTCTATTTCTTTGCTATAGTGCTTATTAAAGGATTCTATCATTTTTCTACTCTCCTCTATTTTTCTATCAGTATCTTCTTTAGAAACATTTAGTACTTCTTTCATTATAGCTATCACTTCTTTGTTTACTTCAGAAATTATTTCTGATCTAATTTCCTCTATATCTTTCTGCAGTTGCTTCTTTACTTCAGATGTTATTAATTCAGAGATTTCAGGTGTGTAATTTCCAATTTCCTCTATGCTATTGGCTCCTGTGTTTGTTCTGAGTCGGCTCAGGGCCTGAGAATGCATTTTGCCCCTTTTCTTTTCCATTTTTATAGCCTGTTTTCTGACCTTTGGTGTAGAGCTTTGGTAGAGTTCTTACCTTAGTACGAGGACCAAATCTACCATGTTCTAACTTGTCCAGATGGGTATGGCTTGGATCTAGCTGCTGTGCTACACTTCTTCCTGCTGTAGCTCTTGGAAGTGAACCTGCTATGCCAGTCTGGCAAAATGTTCTGCTTCAGGATCATCTGGGTGGGTCTTGTCTCTAGCCTCTCTGCAGGGAGTTCTGCTGCAGGGTTCCACACAGAGTGTCCGATCGATGAAGTTCCACTCACATGCCTGGCCTAGCTGCTCGCTCAAATGAGGATCTGGTGGGCACTGGTTGGTCTCATATGACAGGCCTGGGCTCTGGCTTGACTCTGTTACCAAATTTGTGGAAATGGCTTCTCCATCTGTAAACCAGTCTGAAGCTAATAAGAGTGTAGCTATTGATTTATTAGAATTTTATTACACCTTGTATTTTTCTTTTATCCATGTTTGCTATAGTGAATGTGGCTTAGAAATTTGAGATGAAAGTAATTTGTGCACAACAAACTAGAGCATTTAGAATAACATTTAGATTTTGAATTTTTGATTATGAGTTTTTAAAACTAAAAAGGTAAGTATGTTTTATTTGAAAATATTCTTCAAAAACATTGGGATGTGCAATGCATATATATTGAAATATATTATGATGCATAATTTTATGGGCTATGATATCTTAGGAAAGATCTTTTATACAATCCCACCCTTTGCCACCTAAGTAAGAATTGCCTTTTAAAAACCTCTTTATTTTCTTTTATCTTTCTTTTTATAATTTGTCTTGCATTAATTATTCTATGTGATCCCTATGAACACCTGGGCAGCACATCTGGCAGGCATTACTGTACTGTT
>PVKN010038853.1:0-10989 GCA_004027915.1 Capromys pilorides | reverse complement strand
TGAAGTGACCAAATGGAGGTGACAGTGTGCTCCCGGCATGTCTTCTGTTTGGGGGTAAAAGCCCCTGCGTACACAACTCGGGTTCCTACTGAGGCACATATCAACGTGTGATTATCAGGACATGATGCCTCAGTGAGACTCACTCTTCCTCCTCCTTCCTCACTGTTCCCCATGTGCATTAAAAACCTTCTTCCAGATTATTAATATTTTGGGGCACTCTGGAGAATGTATAAAAGTATATCATCTGGTGGTGTTTGCCACTATCCCAAAAAAAAAAATAAAAAAAAAAATAAAAAAGAAACAAAGCTGCAGAAAATTTATATTTTAAATTTCTCCTTTGGAGCACTGTATTTATGTACCCTGCATTCTGAGACTGTTTTGGGGTACAGGGGAGTGGCTCATCTCAGTCTCTACTTACTTAAGGATGAAGCCGAAACAAGTAGGGTCACTGATTTTGGTTTTTGGTTTTAAGACATTCTGGGAGACTGGAAATGAATACAGGCAAAGCTGGGAAATTTGGAAAAAAGACTTCAAAATGAACGGACACCTTCCTCTTGGCATCAGACTTAGGACTTGCTGCCTCTGCTTTCCACGCAAGACATGATGGAAAAGACAGTGAAGTGAAAGATGAGAAGCTTGCTCATAATTTCTCCCACATTACTGATCAATAAAGTGCTTTTCTCCAGAAATGGGGTTTCAAGCTGGAAATGTGTGCAGAGCTGAGGGTGAGAGAGGAGCTTCAGCTCAGAGCAGGGTGAGCCAAGGCCCTGAGGGTGTTCTCCTGCAGGCCGTCTGCACCTCCGTTCTTCTCCATCCCTGCCTGAGGCCTCTGTGCTTATTCTGTACAGAGCTGCAGTTCTGTGAAGCTTTCGGGCTGTGGGTCAGCAGCCAATAGCCCCTTACCTCGGCCTGGGTGTGGTGTGGGTGGGGGGATCTATCTGAACTTGATCAACAAACCCACCAGTTCCAAGGGCACTGTTTTCCAGATGGCCGGATGCCTATCCCCTAAAAATACACCTGACAAAGAAAACCACCCGCCTGGCACTTCCTTTAAAACACTGCAAGGCTGTCCCATGTTTTCTTAATTTCAGGTGCTGCAAAACAAGATCATTCGGAGCATTCGGTCTGACCCAACACTGATGTACATCAGAATTCATATCTGTCATTTTCCACGTATGCGTGCTCCTCGCAATGAGTGGCCTACTGTAAGATCTCATGTCCTCTGGACTATGAAGTATGCCTGTTTCTCTCCTCAAATGCCATTTCATACCTTGGGACAGATAATGAAGGTTCTATGATCCTGATGTAAAAGCTCGATAAATCTTTCACAGCAGAGACGACTCATCAGGTAGAAGACATCCACATTTTCTATTTCTTTCACTCAGAGAAGCTGCCTCAACTCACTCGCTAGCTTTTACATATTTATTTACTGCTACAGCTGTGTTTGGGTAACACATTTTCATACTCAATTTTACCCTTGAATAGTTTTTGCCTCTAGCTGTCCACGTAGCTGATCCTTTGGGACCTCAGATTTAAATTTCCTGATGGCTAGAGACCAACCAGTGTTATTGATGGGTGTGCAGATTCATTGATTTCTTTTTCTACCATGTAGGCTCTTCTAGCTAAGGACATCTTGCTAGAGGAGGAAGGGGACAGCTACAGAAAGTGCAGGCTGGATATGAACACCTGCCTTGGGCTGAGTGGTGACCTCCCAAGATGGGACTCAGTTCTGGCTGAACAGGGCTGGGACGCTGCTTTGGGCAGCAGAGCTACAGTCTTCCCCAGATGTGCAGGAACCCCTGGGCGGCTCTCCTTAAAGGAGGATCAGTTGTTTCCAAGCCTGGCCCTATTTCCATGTATTGATATGTGCAGAGCTGGCTAGGACTTTTCCTTGTCCCTTCAGTTGGCTTTAAGTAATGCATGTTGGTCCAGGTGAAGTGCTGGCATTTGAAGATGGCCTCTGTGTTTCCTCACACCCCCACCCCTTAGTTCCCTGTGTGAACCCGGATGAAGAGGCTATGACTTCCTAGGGTTTGAAAGATTACACATCAGAGCTAAAGCACCAACCCATAAACATTAGACACTACCTCAGCTGTGTTATGCAGATTCCTTTCTGCAGATCTTTCTCTCTGCATATTGCAGAGGTGATCTTAGGCCTTACCAGCTAGCTCAGCTCACAGCATTTGCCTATTTCCCGCCATTCTCACAGTCACGCATCCTCAAACCACTTCTTTCTTTGTGAATTAATAAAACCTGGTTTGGCCCTGGATGAAGACCTTTGCTCCCGAAGCTGTCACTGTGGCTGGACTCAGGAGCCCTTGGCTCCCCTTAGCTATAAATATGCCTTAGTGCCTTTATTCTTGCTGTAGATTGCATCAGAGTTAACTCTAGAATTCCAATAACTTCTCATGGGATGACAAATACAAACTGAAAGGCTTCTCAGAACTGCTTGTCCAGTTCTTGCTCTGCCTGAAAACACTGTCCCAGCAGGACTTTCCTTGCATAGCAGCCCTTGTTTGCCTGCTAAGCTTGGTACCAGGAGGAGTGCCAACCACTGCAGCATCCTCAGGCAGAGCCACTGTCACACTGAAGTGAGGGGAGTCACAGAGCACTTGGCCTGCCCAGCGTTCCCTGGCCTAGGACTGCTCCCCACCTGAGCTTTGCTGCTCTGTTTCTGTGGCCGAGCCCCTGTCTCAGGAGCTGTAGGTCAGGTCTGCCCTTGGAAGCCTGCATGGTTTTGTTCTCAGAAGCATCTGAGGACCTCTCTGGCCCACAGCCCTACAGATGAAGGCTGCAGGCACATGGATGTGCCTGACTATGGCTTCCTCTTGGCCCATAGTGCTTCCCTAAAGGAAGAAGCTGCCCAAGCACAGGTGAGTTCCATCCTGTGAAACCCTGTGACCTTTTTCACCTGCCAAGGATGCATAGTATGAGCTCCTACATAGCCCTGTTTCTTGGAGCAATATTGTTAGTATTGTTTAAAAACAAACAAAAACAATGGAAGGAATAATAAAAATAAAACAAGCTGTGCATACACATACACATGGTACAACTGTTGGTCTCCATTCTCCTGTAGCTTAGTACTCCAGGCAAGGCTCAGGCCTGGAATGCATCCCTTTCCCTGGGGCCTAAGGGAGGCGTAGGAGTCCTGGGACCCTGGGGTGCAGGCCAGGGGTCCTGGACAGGTGGGAACAGCCCAACCTTGCCCACTCTTATGCTGAGCTTTGATCACAGGATGTCAGCCTGGGCTCACAAGCACTTGGCTCTGGGGAAGGAAGGATGCCTTGGTAACGGTTTCTTCCATCACAGAAGGGGCTCCCTACAGAGCAGGACTGACTCGGACTTGAGCAGTGCTGCCCAGAGACTGCTGCACACAGGCTTTGGCCCAGTCCTTTTGCCTTTCTGAAATCAGCGAGCGAGGATATGTGGAAAGATATGGCCACGAGCTGCGTGATTGGTAGACTTGATCTAGTGGAAGAGTTACACAATTGTAGAAGACCGTTGAGCAGATTGGCTGAATGATGAGCGCATATAACTAAATACTAAGTCATCAACTGCATCCAAGGATGTTTTTGTCGTGGAAAGGAAATGTAAACGTAGTGCCTAATTTGGGGGGAAAACAGGCTTCAAACACAATGGTTATCTTTATAAAAGAGTCCTTTTCCTTCTTTTTCATTATTGCTAGTTTTGAGATAGTCTATAATATGTACTGTAGTGGGTGATACATCGTGTCAACTTGGCTTCCTGCTGGTGGGGTCAGAGGGTGGGCCCTAGGATGCAATGGGCCTGCCCCAGAGGGACTCAGCACAAAGAGACCATATAAAGGGGCTGAGGAAGGGGTCGAACTTCCACTTCCTCCAAGGAGCTTCAGTCTTTGCTTTCGGCTTGGGCTTCATGGCCTGGCTTGCAGCGCAGACTCCTCACCCTCCAGCCTGGATCCTTCAGCGTCAATCTCAGACTCTTCAGTCTTCTGTCACAGACCAATTGACTGACGAATAGAGACTTGCACGGGACACTACAGTGAGCTTCAGACCTTGGGACTGAATTCTTCAGTCTGGGTGTGCAGACGCCCTCTGCACGCTTCCTCATCTGACTCTGTGGCTGACTATTGTAAGCCAATCTTATAATTCCTTATACATTGTGTATCTTGTGATAATATCTGTTCCTCTAAGTGAAACCCTAACTAATGCATGTACTATTATATGTAATGTGTGATTATCTTATCTAATATTCCGTGACTACTTCCAAACTAATGCAGCTAAGCCGGGGATGTAGCTCAGCTGCACAGTGTCTGCCCGGCAAATCCCTGGTACCCAGAAAGCAAAACAAAGGCAAAAAACTAATGCAGCTGCAGAATGACAGCAGGAACATTCTCAAAACTTCTATTTCCAACACCTCCTTTTAGGATTTCTGCCCTAGCATTTACTTTAGAACATGGAGCTTGAATGGTTACACCAGAGTGGAGGGTGAACAGACACTTGGTCCTGGGGGCATCCCCAGGTGGGAAGGTCCTTCACTGTCCCCCTACCCTTCTCAGGCGACACTGGCCTAAGGGGCACGGTGGAGTGAGGACCCAAGAGGGGTGTGTACATATTGGGAGTGAAAAAGCCAGGCCAAGGTCATTAATGACCTATCGATCAGAAATCCAGGAAAATTGTAATACAGGGCTTTCTTACATTTTTCCCTCAGGAGTCTGAAATTGAGAAGTGTAAGATATCTATTTTTATAAAGAAAACTGCATTCAAAAGAATGTCTTATCCATGTAACTTAGGCAAAAAATGGTAAAAAAATAAAAAATAAAAAAAAAAGAACGCTGCGCTCTCTTTCTTTGCGCTCATGCCCTCCCCCTCCACGCCCTGTTCTTTCTTGTTTCACAGCCCAAACGTCTACTTTCAAGGGTTGATGGACTGAAGAAAGATCAAATTGAAGGATGACAAAAAGGCTAAGGGAGAAAAATTTTAGCTGAGCATTGTTTCCTCTTTTCTGGGAGAGCAGGGTGGAAATAATCGCTGGCTTTTGCTGTGTTCTCCTCCACACTCCAAACAGAGCCACCAGCTTGCCTGGCGGCACCCAGAGGCCCAGCTCTGGGACTCTCCCGCTTCTGAAGCCTTCCCGGGCTCCCTTGGGGGCGGCTCCAGGATCCGCAGCAAGGGCACTGATTTCCTTTATGAGCCGAGCCGATTTTTGTACCTTTTCTTCCCAAATGAAAAAAACCAGGCCTAGAAGTTAGATATGGATAGGACGGTTCTTTCTTGGGGTGCAGTCGCTTTACATATAGTATCAAAAAATACAGTAGTTTAGAGACACTCACTAAGCAAAAAATGCTACAGGTAAATGGAGACAGTTTTTATACTGCGATACTGAAGACCGAAAAGGTAGGCATTTTGTCTTCCAACGCCCTACCGTTCACCTCCTTCTGGCACTCTGCTGCCCTCGGCTGCGGCGGGCACTGTTCCTTGAGCCCCTTCTTTCTCGGGCCTCTCCTCTCCTCTTCCTTCCTCCTCCTCCTCTTAGGCCACAGTCCCCTGAGGGCAGGACTTGGCCCCCCTGTCTTCTTTCTGGTCACTCCCTGATTTGCAGGACACAGTGCAGCCACCTCCTCGTCCCAGCCACGAGGACCTCACCAGCCTCGCCAGTAGGTCCAGGAAAAGTTTTTCTAAGAAACAAGGTCACAGGAAGGCAGTAAGCGTGCCACGATTTCCACGTCGCGTCCTGTGGTACGACACACTGTGGTGATGGCTCCGCATTTACGCTCCCTGCCCCTGCAGTGCAGGGCTCTGCTGCCACGTCCACCCCCAGGGAAGATGAAGGAGGCGCTTTTCCTCCCCCGAGAGCTTCTCAGTGGGAATCTGTGTTCCGTGAGCCTCGACTCTTTTCCAAGCTCTGACTTTGAGTGTGGGCAGGACCATGGATATTTCTGTTCCCTGCCTAACCTGAACTGCCCCCAAGAAGTCTTTGTGAAAGAGGTGGGGGAAAGGCCAAGCCGGGCGCTGGGCTCTTCAGATCCAGCAGGTGCTGTCCTGCGCCCTTGGGGGCCTCATCCCAAATCGACCCAGGGCGAGAACCAAAGGAGCAGCAGCCGAGCATGAAACAGGGAATGAGAGAGTGAACTGCAGCACTTCGCTGAGGACGACGCCTGGCCCCTGTGGAGCTGCTCCTCGGTAGAACTCGCAGGATGAGGCCCCCAAAGGTGGGCGGTGCTCTAGGTATTAACATCTGCTAATGGCTAAGCGCTGTGGGTCCTGTTCAGCACCCCAAGCGTTCTGGTTTTTTCTTAAACATTGAAAAAAAGAAACAAACTAAAAAACCATGTAACAAAATTCATCATCGTAAAATAAACATTTGTAAGTCTACAGTGCAGCAGTGTTGTATGCAATGAACCTTTCTAGCTTTTTCATCGGGTAAAACCAAAACTGTAATCCACTAAACGGCTTCCTTTCTCCTTTTCTCTTCCATCTGGGAAACTAAATGTCCTTCTTCCTGTCTCTCGCTTTTGTAGCAGTGGTATTAAACCCAGAGTCTTTTCAGTCAGCTGGATACTCAGCCCTTTTTTTTTTTTTTTTACAGACAAGTTCTCACTAGGTTGCTCAGGCTGGCCTCAAATTTATGACTTCCCTCAGACTGACTCTGCCGGATGCCTCACAGGAATGCAGTCAGCTGCCATCTTTCTGTAGTTAGCTTCAGGGCTGGCTGTGTTCTGCTGCGCGTACACCCTGCTTTCCTTGACCTGCCCATCCATTCATAGGCATCCAGGCTGCCTTGGCAAATGTGAAGAACACAGCAGTGGACGTGGGGTACAGCTAGCTCTTTGAAATCCCATTTTCAAGTCTTTTGAACACATCCTGAAGAGGGCTGGCTGGATTGCACGGTGAACTTTTTAGTTCTTTGAGGAAACCCCTTTACTGTTTCCACAGTGCACCATGTTATCACTGTTGCTTGAGCTCCGTGTTACTTTCTGACTTTGATCTTTTTAACTGCAGTCATCTAGTAGGGTATGATAATGCTTACTACGACTTTGATTTCCCTGGTGAGTGATGTGGAACACCTTTCTTTAGCTTCCTGGACATCTATGTATCTTCTTTTTGTCTCCATAGTATGCTGGGTGGCGGGTTAGTTAGAACTCAGACTTGCCCTAGGGCTTTGGCTGCAGAAGTACTGGACGGTTTTGTTGTATTTGACCCCTGAAAGGCAATTGATGTATCACTTGGATACTGAGCAAGTCATGAGTTCGTTGGGCATCAGTGTTAACTCACAAATCACTTGGAAAACACACTGATGGTATTGTTTGTTTAATAGGCTATACATGGCTAAAATGGGAACAAGCCAGCTGACCCCTTAATTTTATACATTATTTCCTCTCTGGTATTTTACATGAAGACAGCAACAAGTAAGAAAATGTGGAAAACTGTATAACTCATGGGCAAGAGCAATTACACAAGAAAATGTAGAATACTTTACTACTTTAGGTACAGTAAATAAACTTATTAAAAATAATAATTACTGTGTGGATTGAATCTAAAATGTCCCTTAAAAGTTTCATGTTCAGAGGTGGGGTGGCGGGAAGTGGCAGGTCCCCGGGGCATAACCAGGACAGATGTATTCTTGTCACCAGCTCTCAGCTTCCCTGTTTCCTCTGCCAGGCCCCACCAGCACATCTGCTTCGGAGCCTGCCAAGCTGGGCTGGACCTATTGAACCAGGACCCCGACTGCACTTTTCCTCTTTTAAGTTGTGGGGTCAGGGGTTGAGTCTCAGCAATGGAAAAGCTGTGGTGCCAGGAACGGTGTCATTGCTATGGCTGTTCCTCACCAGGAGGTCCAGAAGCCTTTAGAACTGGTGTGTTTGGAGGAGTTTGGAGATGTTGGCTAGAAAAGTCCTAGCACGTTACAAGCTGTGCCTGCTGTGAGATGCTGGCCAGAGCCTGATGGCCAGAGGTGGCTTCTGTTTAGAACAAGGACTCGCTCCACAGATGGCTGGACGAGAAGCCGTGGGTGTTGCACTCTGATGGAAAAGTTGTCTCCATTGTTCCTAGGTCCTGAGACTTTGGGGAAGTCCAAAAGCCATAGACAAATTAATCAAGCAGAGGAAATTTCAAGGCTACGGCATGGGTGCTAGTGGGTGTTTCCAGCAAGGATCAGAAGTAGAAAGAAGAGTGCGGTGAAGGGAAGCACCCATGGCTGATGGGAGAGGAAGCATGTGAGGGAAGAAGCTGGGTGCCTGGGCAGTTGGGCAACAGGAAAGATAGGAAGAGGCCAGGGTTCTGGTCCCACCTTCCAGGGCACGCCCACAACAGCCTGACTTCTGTGCCCCGGCCCCACCTCCTACAGTGTCTCAGGTTGAGGTTCAAACCTCCAACCTTCAGGCCTTTGGGGGACACTCTAGCCCCAAACTACAGCATTCTGCCCCTGCCCAGTGTCCACCCCACAGTGCCAAATGCATTTGGTTTATCTCTAAGAGTTCCAAAGTCATCACTCCAGCCTTGCTCAGAAGTCAAAAATTCAAAGTGTTCTCTGAGGCTCAAGACAAAGTCTTAGCTGTGAAGCCTCTATGTAGAATAGTTATGTATTTCCATGATGCAGTGGCACAGGGTAAGCTTCTCATTCCAAAGTGGAGGAATCAGACCAAAGCAAGAGCAAAGCCTAGCAGGGCAAACACTAAGTCCTAGAGTCCCATGGCTGCTGGGATATAAAAAGGGCCTGGGGCAGCTCTGAATCCCTGCCTTTGCTGGCCTATGACTTCCCTCTGCAGGTGTCCCATGTTCCTGGTGTCTCTAAACTCCTGAAGTCTCCTCTGCCTCTGCGACTTCAGTGTCACAGTTCTGCACAGTGCCTTGTAAGGGCATACCTGCAGGGACTACCTGGTCTCTGCCACTTTCTTGTGAAGTCTCAGTGGGAGCTTCCATTAACTTTTGCATCTTGCGTGCCTGCAAAACCAGCACCATGTGGATGATGCCAAGGTCGTCTGCCAGTGCTAGCCATACTGGGGCCCACAAACAAATCCTTGTGCAATTTTATGCAAGCTGAGAATCCCAAGACTTCTTGTTCAGAAGCAGCCTTGGAAATAAGCTTCTACTTTCACATCTTTGAGCCTAGCTGGGTTAGATCTTTCTCAGTCCTTAGATGCCCTCATGATATCTTTCCTATTATTAGTACAAAGTAATTGGCTTTTTTTTTTTGAGACAGGATCTCCCTATGTTGTGCAGGCTAGCCTTGAGCTCACCTTGTAGCTCACGTTGGTCTTGAACTTGCAATGATTCTCCTGCCTCAGCCTCCCAAGAACTGGGAATACAGGCATGCGCCACCACGTCTAGCTTTTGGCTTCTTTTCAGTGGTGCTAATCTCTTAAGCAACTGTTCCCTCCCTGGCAACACTTTTAAATGCACTCATTTTTCTGGCCAAACTGCAAGTTCTTTTTCTACCCAGTTCTCACTGTTAAGACTGCCAAAAAGGAGACAGCAACACCAGTGCTGCCTGGAAGATTCCTCTCTCACCTTTAATACTGGGCTCAGTGTCTCCAGGCGTGGACATAATGTGAAGTCTTTTTTTCCTACACGGATATGAAGGAACTTTAGCCAATTTCCCATAGAGCCCTAATTTCCATATGAAACCCGTTAGCTTGCCTGCCCCTATTTCTACCAGCGTGCAGTCTTCTGATTCATCACCAGGATCACACCTAAAGCTCCACACACAGCATTTGGGCTTTTTATAGCTTGTTTTACCAAAAGCTTCAAAGAAACATAGTCTGATATAGTTAGAGAAATTATCCTGCTTCTCAATACCAATTTTCTCATAGTGTTGTTCCCAGTCCTGTGGCAAAATTCTTGGAATAAACAAACTGGAAAGCCGAAAGGCTCAGGTTTCAGATGTCCTACTGTTTTGGCTAATTGTTTTTTGACCTGTGGCAGTGTGGTACATTGTGGGGGGAACATGTGTTGAAGGAAACTGCTGGCCTCCTGGTGCCTGGAAAGTAGGAAATACAGGCAGGAAGGGGTCAGGGTCTTACTAGTCCTTTCATAGGCATCAGTGACAACCTAACTTCCTTCCCCTGTGTTGTATCTCCTCTCAGGACTGTCAAGGGCTGGGGACCATGCCTTCAGTACATGTTTTGTTGTTGTTGTGTGTGTCTATGTGTGTGTTTCAGGACTAAAACTATGAAAATATTTCATGCAAAGCAAATCCAACATAAAAGCAACAATAACCATACTTAGATAAAAACAGTTTAAATCAGGAGATGTGAAAGAAGATAAATCACTATATAATGATAAATAATGGTAAACATAGGCTACAGAACATTCCATCCAAGCTGCCATATACATATTTTCTTATGAGTGTATGGAATGTGCACCAGAATAGCTCATATGCTAGATCACAAAATAAGGACTGACAGATTTTTGAAGTATACAAGTACTCTTTTTGGATCAAAATGCAATAAAACTATAAGTAAAACTTTGGAAATATGCAAATACATGGCAACTAGGTAGCTGACTTTTGAAAAACCAGTATCTAAAGAAGACATCAGTAAGGAAATTAAATTCTTGAACCAACAAACATGATGATAGAGCACCTGCCAGTGTATGGGATACAGTAACACAGCACTAACAGAGAGAAGTTTACAGCAGTCAATACCTGCATCAAACAACTAGAAAGCTCTCAAATAACCTATAACTGCATGTCAGAGAACTAAAAATATAAGGGCAAACCTATAATTAGGAGGAAAGAAATAAGGATTAGAGCAGAAACAAGTGGAGAATAAAATACAAGAGATCAATGAAACTAAGTGCAGATTCTACAAAATGATCAGATAGATAAATCTTAGCTATTTGTGCTAGAGAAGACTCAAAATCAGAGTTGAAAAAGTCATATCTGCTATCACATAAATATAAAAAAGATCATAATAAATTATTATCAACAATGATATGTTAACAAATTCCATAGGCTATGAGAAATGGAAAAAATCTTGGATACAGACACCTTAGCTAGACTAACCATGAA
>PVKN010038852.1:0-10988 GCA_004027915.1 Capromys pilorides | reverse complement strand
TAATCTGCAGACTCACCAAGTTTTGCAAAAGGGATGAGTGGCCCCTGGTGGCTTGGCTGTGCAGGATTCCCCGCGCACTGAGAGCCTGAAGCGGGAGGATCACAAACTGAGCCAGCCTGGGCAATTTAGCTGCTTAAGGAGATCATGTCTCAAATATATAAAAAGGGCTGGGGTTGCAGCTCAGCGCAATCGCCCTGGATTAATCCCCAGTGCAGGAGCGGGTGAATTCTCAGGTATTAGAGGGATTTTTGCATGGTGGGTCTGCCCAGGCCCATAGAGCCCCCGCAAAGCTCAGTTTTTGCTGATTGTGGTTGAAAAAGGTCGAGTCTTTGCTTGCTAAGTTCGTTTTGCTTTCCAGAATTCACTGAGACAGAGTATGTATATGTTGCCTTCATATAAGGAATAAAATAGAAAAAAAAAACCTCCATCCAAAATTCTTAAAAAGCTGGCTTATTTCTATGACTGGTTACAGATTTATATAAAATATTAGTTTTGTAAGTGTTTGGCCTGGCAATAAAAAAGAGAAATTTTAAAATATAGCCAGAGATGAGATTAGTAAAATTCCAGTGTTGAAAATCACAGCTGGCTCATATAAGCGGTGTTTTTAAAGCTAAAAATTATTTGTCTGAATTTTTTTTTTTTTTATGGCTTTTGGCAGATACAGTCTGGATCAAGTTAAGCCACATAATCAAGTCAGGAACATTTTTTTTTTAAAAGAACATGAATATTAGAAGCTCTAATTTCTTTCTTTCTCCAGTACTTCACTATGTAGTTCAGGCTGCCCTTGAACTCACTGTGTAGCCCAGCTTGATCACCATCAAACTCATGGTGATCCCCCTGCTGCAGCCTTCCATGTACTGGAATGACAGGCATGTGCCGCTACACCCAGCTCTCTGATTTCTTTAAGAAATTCAAATTCAGATGAATTTGAAAAAGTATAGTATTGGAAGGAGGGGCTACCATTTAACTCCATGTGACTGTAGGGCACTGGTTTTTGAGAAATTAGGATATTTGTAATATCTCTTCGAAACCCTTTATAGGACTTAAAACACTTATTCAAGTGAGTAGAACACTACCTGTTTTAGTATTTTAGAAAAGTCACTTATTGATTGATTTATTTGGTATAAGATCTCACTACGCAGATCAGACTCATAGTGATCCTCCTGTCTCAGCCTCCTCAGTGCTGGGATTACAGGCGTGCACTACATGTGGTTTCGGTGGTCAGCACAGCGGGACTGGGGTTCTCGGGCGACATGGCATGTGGTACCAGGGATCAAATCCGAGTTCTTACACTTGCCAGGCAGACACTAAGACTGCTATCTCTCCAGCCCCGGTTTTAGTATTCTGAGTTTTGCTTTTTTTCTCTTTCTTGGCAGTACACTGAACCATCTCTCTAGTCCTTCCCCCCTCCCCCCTTTTTATTTGAGACAGGAACTTGCCAGCTCACCAAGGTTCCCATGTTGGACTCAAACTTGGAATCCTCCTGCCTCAGTTTCCCAGAGTGCTGGCATTACAGACGTGCGCTCTCACACCGAGGCTATATTTTGAGATCTCTTATGGGACAAGGGAAGATAAGAATTTTATTAATAAACCTTAATGTTTACTCAATTTGTTTCAACTGAAGCTATCACTGAAAATGTGATTTTTACTGGACATAGTGTGTGATTTTTTTTTTTTTCCTCTATAATGTTTACATTTTCAAACTTTTGGGTAGAGAAACGACTGTCAAGAGACATATCTGCTCCTCTTGGCTTCTGCAGGCTGGAATCAGAGGTGCTGCCTGCTGTGGCTGTTCCGGGGTGAATATTGTGGTGCCCTTCTGATTTCAGGTCTGCGTTTGGAGATTACGAACTTGTGAGCTGAACCTAGGAGCAGGGCAGTGGGCTAGGAATGATGGGATGAGGTCGGGAAGCCTGGATGTGTGATCTGGTAGGAGCAGTATAGTGCCTTAGGCTCCTGCACTGCTGGTGATTCCCTCCACTGCTGCCATCTACCACTAATGCCCAATACCTGTTGTGTCCGTGGCTCTCGGAAACCCGTGGCAGAGTGCTGGGTGCTCCTACTGGGGTTTGTCAGAGACGCTGTTCCAGCTGGCAGTGCCTGGGGTGAAGTGAAGGAAATAAAGCTACCCCCCACCCTCTTTTCTGTGTTGGGAAATTGAATCCAGGGGGTACTAAGTATATCCCCAGCTTTTTATTATTTATTTTGATTGGCCTTAAACTTACAGTCTTCCTCCCTCTGCCTCCCAAGTAGCTGGGGTTATGGGGTTTGCCATAATTTTCTTTAAACATTTTTTATGTTTTATTTTTAAAATTTCTTTTAGGGAAGGGTCTACAGGATGTTCCGGGTCTCACTACTAGATCAGATTAGTAGTGATCCGCCTGTTTACAGCCTCCCAAGAGCTGGGATTACAGTTGTGCACCACCACGCCCAGTCTCATTTGCCGTTTCAGTGCACCCCAGGGGTCTCAGTGTGCCCCAGGGGCAGGGCTGGCATGGCAGGCCCAGGGATCAAACCTCCTGGCCCCTGTGCTTGCATGCACTTTAATCCACCGAGCTATTTGGCTGGCCCTTGCCATTATGCTGGGCTTCCACTGTTTATTTACTTATTTTGCAGTTCTGGGATTGAACCCAGTGCATCAGGCACTCTAGGCAAGTGCTGTACCCCTGAGGTACATCCTCAGGCTAAGAATGATCCTTTTCTGTTTTAGGAGAAGGTCCACTCTGCGTATTCAGATATCTTAAAACCGAGGGCTTAAAAAGCCTGTTCAGAGTTGTGAGTGATGGAACACGTTTAGAACTCTGAGTAACTGAGGTGGTGGTAATTTAGATAGTAAGACCATCTCTCAAAAAAAAAAAAAAAGTGTGCTGATGTTGGAGATGTAACTTGGTGCAAAGGCCTTGGGTTGAATTCCTAGTACCACAAGCCACAATAAGCTAATAAATAATTACCCCTTCAACCACCCTGCTGTCTAAATTTTCTTCCAAGAATGAGATTAATTTCTTTGGTACATGCTTTACAAAGCCTGCATTCTAACCCCCTATTTTCCTTCTAGCTACCAGGCCTGGTGAGAGCTTCCCAGACCTCAGCCTTGACTTGTGGTAGACTGCCTTCATCTCCACCACCTCCCCTCCCATGGGGCAGTGGCCTTTGTCCCAGACACCCCAATCTCTGTCCCCTGCGTCCTCTGGGACGGACTGCAGAACCATGAGCAGTGACATCTGCATCTCCTCCTTCCTCCCTGAGGTCCTCTGCCACACACCAGTCCTCCTTGGGGGCTTCAGCCCTCTCAGCACTGCCATCTAGAGTGCTAGCCTTAAATTTCCAGAGCTCTGGACATTGCTGCTGTTGCAGACCCTGACGGAAAACTTCCTCTTTGCTCCTCTTCTGCGAGACCATCATCTTCTTCCTGCCACTCCTGTGCCCACTGTCGATCTCCTCTCTGCTCAGACCCGCTAAGCTCTCCCAAGAGCACCGGGCTTTGGCCACAAGGGTATTTTTTTCATTCTACCATTCCCCAACTTCCTCTGGGGCAGAGAAACTCAGAGTCAGCTGGTCATTGCTTCCAAGAGGAGGAGAGGAAGCCAAAGGAGGGGAAACAGTGTGTTAATTTTTACAAAAATGTTTTGTGGTCATAATGTCCTTGTGTTCAAATCACAGGTACTTGCCGTGTCCTGCCTTGTTCCAGGAACTGTGCCAGGTACCAGGAATGTAGACACAGTGACACGCAGCTGTGTTCTACCAGGAGCAGTCTGGTTGGGGCTGGGGAGAGAGACACATTAGCTGAGATTGTAGGGAAGTGTAAAGAGTGAGAAGCCAGACAGGGATAACAGAAAGAGAGGCTCTTCAGGGCCTCACACAGATGCTCTACAACGAGCTGCAGCCCAGGGGGTTGTATTGGGTCTTGCTAAGTGGCCATGGCAGGCCTTAAGCTTGCAGTTCTCCTGCCTCAGCCTCCAGTAGCTGTGTATGCATCACTGCACCCAGCAAGAGAGGTTCTTAACTGAAGTTAGTAGGAAAAAACAATTCCAGAATGGTTGGCCGGTGGAAGTGGGAATCCACCCCCTAATTTAATTAATTATATCAACCCACTTCCTAGAAACAGTGCCTGCATAAAACCTTTTCACAAGTATTTGCCAAGTGACTGAGGAGGTGGTAGAGGGTCACTAAAAATGGAGGCAGAAGATTCTGTGAGGAATTTGGGGAAATGTTAAATGTATTTGTGCCAAGTTTCCAGGAGAAAAGATGTGGTACTGTCATCCTTAGTGATCCGAGGGAGGGTTACCAGGGTGGCTGAGAAGTGTTGGGAGCCCAGGAGAGGCAGTGTAGCCCCCCTAGTCCCAGTGCAGTATGAGCTCCTGTTTTGGTCAGCTCACCATCAGTGTGACAAAGTGCCTGATAATAAAACTTACAGGAGGAAAGGTTAATTTTGATTTCAGAGGTCTTGGTCCATAGTCAGCTGGCTCTATCACTTCTAGCCTGAGGTGAGGTGACAGAAACATCATGGAGTAAGAGAATAGTGGAGAAAAGCTGAGTGGGGGGGGGGACGAGTACTAGAGTTGCAAGGGTCTGGATCAAAGTAATAGCCCCTAAGGTCATGCCTCATGACCAGTTGACTAGTCTAGTTAACTCTGCCCCTCAAGTTTTATCACCTCTTCAATAATGTCATCGATTTTACAAATCCACTGATAATGGATTAAGCCACTGATGAATTTGTCTGGCTCGGGCTGCCTTAAGCACAGGTTGGCTAAGGTTTGTGGAACTGGGGATCGAACCCCGGTCTCCTGTGCCTGACTGAATTTGCCCAAACAAGCAGTTAAACAACTGACCTAAGCCACAGGTTCCCCCACAGATGAAGTTTGAGTCAGCATGATCCAGTTAGCGTTAGTCAACGCCCAGCACATGACCTTTGGGGGCTATTTTAAATCTCAGCCGTAGCACTACAACTTGGAAGAGGGGCAAAAGAGAGTTACTAGAACCTGAAAGGAGAGATTCTATGGAGAGGGCCTCTTGGAGAGATGCTGTGACCCTTGGTTAAGAGACATCACAGCCCAGTGTGACTGCAGAGAGGGCGCAGGTACTGAAATGACCCCGACTCCGTACTCTCTTCCTTCAGTCTTCTCTTAGGTCCTTACCACTGAGCCCCTTTGGGGCTAGAGGGAAAGAGAGTTTGTTATAAAATCACCCACCGGTCAGCCTCCTGAGCACAGGGGAGCAGAGATGGCAGGAAATAGAAAGGAAAGGCACAATGAGACACTCGTTCTGAGGGCGTGGACAAGGCCTTGGTGGGCCCCAAGTCACTGCCTAAATTGGAAACGTAGTTAGGAACACAAAATTACTGAAGGACTGTTGACAACAAGTTATTGGTTACTGAATGACGTTCTTGTTTTACAAAATTCACTGTTCAACATCATTGAGTACCTGTTATTTTTGTCCTTTGTACTTAGGCAAATAATCTACCGAAGGCTATTGCAGCAGCTCATACCTTTCTGCTGAAGCATCCGGAGGATGAGATGATGAAGAGAAACATGGACTATTATAAGAGTTTGCCTGGGGCTGAGGACTACATTCAAGACTTGGAAACTAAGTCATATGAGGTAGATTCAGACATCTGTATTTACTTGACCAGGGTCTCACTAACTATTCCAGGCTGACCTGGAATTCACTGTGTATCCCAGGCAGGCCTGTAACTCTCAGTGGTCCTCCTGCCTCAACCTCCCGAGCACTGGGATCACGGGTGTGTGCCGTAGTGGCCAGCAGATTCAGACTTGCGCACAGTGGTCAGTGTGATGTGATTTTTGTTTAAGAAATATATCAATGAAGAGCTGTTGATGTTGCAGACCTCTAGTGATATTTTGGTGACATTTGATGATTATAAGTTTAGAAATGATTGGCTGTTTAGCACAAAATGGATCTGTAAGATGAGTTTTTACATTCAATGGAGGTTTTGAAGCTATTTCTCCTTTAAATTTGTTCTGGACATATGATCATTTGTTTAGTTTTCAGAGAATAAAGACAACTTAGAAATCACAAAAATGGCGAGGAATGCAGACTAGAAACATAAGTCTCCATTTTTTTCTTTTTCTTTTTTTTGTTTCTATTTTTGTTTTCAGATATAAGAAAGCCAAGATTCTTACACTACTTGTGTCAAATGAGACCATGCCAAGCTATTCATTGTTTACAACAATCATTTCTCCTCTTCAGGTTTTCTGCTCGATGTAGTGGTGTGACTGACAGAAAGTTGAATGTCCCATGCTTGGTTGGGAGATGTCATTTCTTTCAGAAACACCATGCAGGACAGTTCCTACTTTGCCTGCAAGTCAGTTACAATGATTACTTATTTCCTGTTTATGTAAGAGGCATGTGGAACTAAAACTTAGCTGTCCAGTTTCATTTATCTACCCGCCAACAAGCCAATGGTGAGTAGCAACTCAGTAAACTTTGGAGAGTTTTGGCAGTATACATTATTTGTCTTTAGTAGATTCAGTGATTTAGGCAGAAAAGTATTGGCTTTTTCTCTTAATTTTCCTTAGAACTTTCTCCTCTAATTTTGCTAGACGAGGTTCCAGAAGAACACCTCATGTGAAATTGAAGTATGAAAACTGTATTCTGTGGTAGTATACAAGTTTTTACTAATTGCTAAATAAATGAGTCTGCTAAATAAATGATACTGAAGGAAATCCTAACCCAAGTGTCACTACTTCCAGATGTTTCTGACCAAAGATAATTAATCATACAATGATGTTTAGAGTCTAATATGAAAGACTGCTGGTAAATTATATTGTTACATATCAAGTATGTAGTCCAAGAGTTTATAAAATAAGTTCACATATTATTACCTTTATAAGTCTCAATTTATTGAAGAAACCGAGAAGCCCATTTTACGTGCACAACATATATATTAAGGTAGAAAGTAAAGAGCTTTTGACAGAACAGAGGATGCTTACGTCTGCAACGGGAATTATGATGAGAATTCTGAAGAATAAACATCATCTAACTCCCTTGAGCACTGACCATGGTCGGGTTCTGTCAGGCTCAGCCCCTGGAAACCTGGGCCCCATGGAAGGGTAGGGCAAGGCTGCAGATAAGGGCATAGACAGAAAGTTTCTGCCAGGATCTGCCGATCCCAAGCCTGATCGCAGTTTCTGCTGTGTGACCAGGCTGCAGGCTCAGTGTTTTCCTGGTGAGGACTCCTTTCTGGGAGCCTTTCAAGTTTCCAGGTAAGACTTGCTCAGCCTTCTGCAGGGCTAGTGGGGCATCTGTGCAGTGTGCTAGTATCTGAACCAGTCTGGAGAGAGGAGCAGGGGTCACCGTGCTGAGTGTGAAGACTTCAGTTTCTTGGGCATTAGCCTCTGCTGGGTCTCATCGGTTGCAAAGCCTGGGTGGAGTCTCCATCTAGGATAAACTGCCAATCTCTGGGGAAGAGGGTCTTTGAGAGCTGTGAGTGCTTGATTGGGGAAGCGGTGCTGGAGGAACCTTTGCTCCAGGGGCCCTGTTCAGATTTTCAGCTTTGCTTTCAGTTCCGTGTCCTCTACCTCCCATAGTCCTTTGTTACCACCAGGGCCTACAGGGTGGTGTGTATCTCACTTCCCCTCTGGATTCACCTCTGATGATTATGTCTTTCTAAAAGTTGTTGGAGTCTCTTGTCTGCTGCTTGCTCCTTTGCTGTCCGCACATAAAAAGGACATGTATCCTTTTGCTTTCTTTACTATGTGTGCCCTGGGTTTGGGGAGCAGAGCTGGGTGCCTGTGGTTAGAGTACTGTGCTAACCTAGAAGTCAGCTGGTCCCTTTGCTCTCTCCTGGAGCCCAGCTGTGTGGCTGGGCTCCCTGACTGCTTGGCTTCCTTCTTGCAGCTCCAGCTACCCCGCTGCTTCTGCAAAGCCAGCTCCCTGGAGTAGCTGCTCCTTTATTCATTCTATGGAAAAGACTCCTTTGCTACCCTGCCTGTCTTTTTGCCAGGGGAAACTGCCTGTGTGGGAAGATTAACCTTTCTACTGGAGGTTTGAAACTTGGTGAAAAGTTCAGGTTCCCTGGGTGTGGTAGGAATGGCTATAATCCTATCTACTTAGGAGACTGGGGCAGGAGGGCTGAAAATGGGAAGCTAGGCTGGGCAGCTCTGTGGGTCCCTGACTCAAAAGGAGAAGAGAAGGGAAGGGAGGGGAGTGGAGGGAGGCGGGGGAAGAGTAGAGTAGAGTAGGTTTTGGAGATGTACTCAATGCAAAGTCCTGCTTCACTTACCAGTATTGTAAAGAAAAATAAATAAATAAATAAATACAGACCAGGTCCGAGAGGTGGCCCTTGGATTCCCCATCTGGAGCAGCTGGAGGGAATGCTGAACGGAGAGTCCCATACTTGCTGCAAGCCTGTCACAGCCTCCTCCAGCTGGCAGGCTTTTGCACGTATCCAGGGTCTACTTATTTCTTAGCCTGTCTTTTATGTGGTCTAGTTGACAACGAACAGGAAGTCTGTGCAGTTTCTACCACCTTGTGTGTGTTACCATCACAGTCACAGCTGGCGCATGCCTCTCCTGTATTGACATTCACAGTTGGAGGGAGCACGGTGTCAGGTATCTGCTCTCAAACTTGTGTCTCTTCCTGCATTCAGTTTTTAAAATCAGCCTTATTGAGGTGAATATATCTACAATGTATTTCCCTATCTTAAGTGTAAAGTTCAATGCATTGTGACAGCTCTCTGCAGTTGTAACTCATGAACATAGTATGGATTTTTCATCACCGCTTATATGTTCCATCTTGTCTTTGGTGGTCAAGCTTTTTTTTTTTTCTTTTTGTGGTTCTGGGGATTGAACCCAGGGTCTTGTGCATGCAAAGCAAGAGCACTACCAGTGAGCCACATCCGCAGCCTAAGCTTTTGTTTCAGTGCCCAACTTCTGGCAGCTGCTGACTTGAATTTTGTTAACTTTCTTTTTGATTTGAATTTGATTTTGTTACCAACACATGCTACTTTTTGGATTAAACTAAGTAAAAATTGTACCCACTGTACTTTTTTTTTGTACCAGGGATTAAACTCAGGATCTTGCACTTTCCAGGTAGGTACTTATGCCAGTGAGCTATCTCCCTGGCCCCTGCACCCACTGTAAACCATAGAAAAATCTAGATATAGAGCAAATTACAGGCTATGTCTGGTGGTACATGCCCAATCCCGGCACTTGGGAGGCTGAGGCAGGAGGTTCCCCATGAGTTTGAGGCCCACCTGAACTACATAGAGACAACCTAAATTACATGGTGAAACCCTGTCTCAAAAAATAAAGAAAGAAGGGGCCAGGGATATATATAGCTTAGTGTTGTAGTACCTGCTTGGCAAAGAGTGAGGTCCTGAGTTTGATTCCTGGTACCACCTGCCCCATTAAAATGAAGCAAAGAAGGAAGGAAGGAAGGAAGAAAGGAAGAAGAAAGGATGGAAGGAAGGTTGGAAGGGTGGACACAAGAAAATTATAAACTAGGCGTGGTGGCTGAGTGTGATCCCAGCACCGTGAGAGGCTGAGGCAGGATGGTGGCAAGTTTGAGCCCAGTCTGGGCAACTTACAAACTTAGTGAGAACCTGTCTCAAAATTAAAATAAGAAAAAGGTTGGTGCTGAGGAGATGTTGCTCAGTGTGAAGGCTTTGGGTTCAATCTTCAGTACCTGGGAGGCGGAGGGGACCATATTACAGATCAGCTTCATGTTTGACAATTGTCAGGATAGCTTTTCTAGGGCTTATGAAAGCAGACCAGGGTGATGGACTTAGTTCCTTTAGAGGGACAGGTCTGGCTCCCTCTGGACCAGGACGAGTTCCTTAGCTTCTGCTTGCTTTTCAGAGCCTGTTTATCCGAGCAGTGCGGGCCTACAATGGTGAGAACTGGAGAACGTCCATCACAGACATGGAGTTGGCCCTCCCGGACTTCTTCAAGGCCTTTTACGAGTGCCTTGCAGCTTGTGAGGGGTCAAGGGAGATCAAGGACTTCAAGGATTTCTACCTTTCCATAGCAGGTGGGTTGCTTTGTCCCTGGAAAGGTGGGTCCCTGCCCCATGGAGTCTGTCTTCCTCAGAGCATTGCTCTTCATGAACAGGCCTCCTCAGGCCTTGCGGGGTGTTTGAGAAACTCCGAAGCTTAAATATTAATGAATAACTTGGGTAGAGGACACCTACCTGAATAAACCCATGACGTGGTCAAGGCCTTTGGTGAAAAAGCTGTCAGAAAGTTCAAGCGAAACCCTGCTGAGGAGGCTACTGAATCAGCCCTGTTCTATACAGACGTTCCCAAGGCTGTGGAAACACAGAAATGGGCCTGGAGGTGACCCATTGATTCACATGACTGAGGTAACTTGGATTATGGTAATGGAAGTTTTGGAGCACACAAAAAGATAGAGTGAATCTTTAAGAAAAATAACTTTTGTGTGTGTGTGTGTGTGTGTGTGTGTGTGTGTGTGTGTGTGTGTGTAGTACCAGGACTGAATCCAGGACATTGTCTTGAGCGGTATCTTCAGCTCCTTTTTTTACTTTTCTCCTTCTTTTGAGACTGCATCTCACTATGGAGCCCAAGTTGGCCTTGAACTTGAAGTGATCCTTCTGCCTCATTCACCCCTCCACCATGCTTCAATTACAGGCATGTGCTGCTACACTTGGCTGCCCACCCTCCCCCTTTTTTATTTTGAGACTGGATCTTTCTAAGTTTCCTAAGATGGGCTCAAACTTGTGATCCTCCTGCCACAGCCTCCCAGAGTGCTAGGATTATAGGTATGTACCATCACAACAAGATATATTTTCTTTCCTTATTTTAAAACAATGTATACTCCTTACAGGAAGTTTAGAGAACAAAACAAAGATGAAAGAAACAAACTCTAGAATACCACCTGTAGATAGCTCAGATTTCCCTAAAGTGCCATAGTGGGCAGCATTACTCTAGAACATGAGAAATGGATGAGAGAAGAATTTCCAAAGATGTCTATGGGGCCTTCCAGTCTGACCCACGCGCCTACCGGGTAAGGACC
>PVKN010038851.1:0-10985 GCA_004027915.1 Capromys pilorides | reverse complement strand
GAAAAACATTAAGATTTCTTGAAAGCAAGTGGTAATACTCAATTATTTGTCCAGTTTTACATAATTCTATCGGTTAATCTGAGTAACCAATTTGATGATAAAAATAGATATAATATAGCAACCATTGCTAATGAGCTATTGTTGCTTTGCAAATCTGTAACATATACATTGTTGTATGTGACTCTGTTTCTGTCTTTGTTTCTGCTATTTGTTTTTACTTTTCAAAATAAAATAAAATTAAATTAAATTAAAATAAAAACAGGCCAAGTGGCTCACACAACAGACATTTATTTCCCTTTAACTCTAGAGTCTAAGAGCTTGAGGTCAAGTCGGCAGCCCTGGAGTGTTCCTGAAGCCTCCCTTTCTCGTGGCTGGGGTGGTCAAGGTCTTGCTGGGCTCTAACCTGGCCCCTTCTCAGCTGGGAGCTTCCCCAGCACCTGTCGCTGCTCATCCCACAGGGATGCCAGTCCTATCTGAGCCCCACTCTTAAGTTCATTGACATTAATGAACTTTTTTTTCGGTTTTATCTCTAAACATGGTCAGATTGAGGGCTAAGGTTTCACCATATGAATTTAACTCATGACAGAGGCTGATAATCGGGACAATCCTCTCAAAGAGTATGATGACTATAATATAGAGGAAAAAGAGGTGTTAGAGTCTATCAACGAAATCTTCCTTATAGTCCACAAAAATCCCCTAATGTCAGTTCCCATCACTCAATTTTTTAAAAGCATCATTAGTCATGAGGTGAGCTTCCCCAGGGTAAGCCACTGTTAAATATGGCTCCCTGGGCTTTATTGTTTTGTCTAAGCAAATGTTTTCGAAAGTGTTTCCTAAGGGTAGCTCATCGTACGACGTACTCCACACACAAAACCATGCCCTTGTTCTAACATAATGGTAAGCATTGCATACTGTGTTTGTCAGGACTTTTACCTGTAAATTAATGTATTTAAATAGTCATAAGAGACTCCAAAGATTTTCTAAAAGTTTATTTTCATATGACACAGGACTTTCCAAACTTTTTGACAGTGCAGAACTTTTGCCAAATATGAGCTACTTGACTTCCCACCAACACATTTTAGGGAATGTGCAACTCCCAAAACATTACCTTTCATTCAACATAGGAAACAAGGCACTGCAGGGAAGCCAACATAGGCTGAATGATGCCATGGATACAAGGTGCACAAGGCAGGGTCTTGTACTGTACATTGCTCTGACTTGCTTTTGCTTCTCTTTCTTTCTTCTAAGCAAGGACTGGTGTTTGCTATCCTGGGGAAGGAAGTACATGCATTTCAGCACTAGTATTTGGTTCAAACAGGAGAGAAACTCTTGTGCTCACTTCACAGAAGCCGCTCGAACAGAACACCTGAAGCCATGCAGTCATTGTCTGGCTACACCTGTTGCAGCAACAGGCTGAGAGAGACTGACAGAGGAGCAAGGGACATTAAGGTTCAGAAATAATGGAGAGTCTGTGCCAATGCCATTACATGCTAAGAACTCTGAAAAACAAGAAGGTGAGAAGCTAGTGACCACAGGAAAAAACATTAGTGGCAGCAGCCCTGAGACAAGCAAAGCCCAGAGCTTCAATTTGCAGTGACTGCACTGGCTGATGTGCCAAGAGCTCTACTCCACCTCCTGGCTCTTGGGACCCTCTTTCCAATTTTAAACACTTGGACACCATAAGGAGGAGTTGCTTCCAATACATAACCCGAGACATCTGTTAAGGCAAAGTGAAACAGAAAAACTTGAAGGTAATTTGGAGCCTTCCAAACACCTGTGAGGCAGACAATGGACAAACCTTCCTTCCTAGAACGCTCAGATGAGCTTGAACCTTCTGGGCATTTCAGCAGTTTACCATCTGTACCAATAACCCTTCCTGTACTACAGAGAGTCTTCTAGGAGAATGTAAAATCCAGGAACCAAGATAAGGAGACATGTTTACACCTGCTACATCTGTGCAATCATTTCTAGTCTCTGCCTTGCACTGGATCTTGATCTTCTGTGCAGCCACACTTTTAAATCATTCTTGCCCATTGAAGTTTCGCATAGGTTCTCTGAAAGCAGAGAAGAAAAGAGAAATCAGCTGTAGGAGCTCTGTAGAATGGGGCTGTGGTTAAAAGACACGCTGTCTCTACTTTCCTGTTATCATGAACAGTCACAGAATTTGTCAGCATTAATAAGGTTAATTACAGCTCTAGAGATAGGCAATGAAATAACTAAAGGTGGGGCAGGCATTATATCAGTCTTTTTGGAAAGTAAAACCTTTAGGCAAGCTAATGGCAGCAAAGCAGCTGATAACGACTATTGTCACTCTCTTACTATTTTGCTACACAACTTTATGTTTTCAAAGATAAAAAAAATCCTCTGCAAAGTACTCTATGATACTTGTAAAAAAGGACGATAACAACCAAGCCACACATATAAAGAACAGAGCCATCCTGCTTCATTTTAGGAAGAATATAAATAACTTAAACTGAGTTCTCTGCTCCAAGACAGTCAGACACAGCAGAGTGTGTCCCAAAGACAGTCAAAGCTTTGAAAAGAAACAGTGAGACTCTGATGATCTACTGTACTACAGTGAGGCATTAGGGCTGAAAGTACTCGTTGGTTTCCATATAAATTCTATGCTAACATAAATATTGTGCATGCCGCAGCCACTTAGAAAGGCTCTGAAGATCGGTTTAATTGTGGATGCCAAATTGGATGATGATTTCACAATAGCACATCATTTCTGAACTGTTCAGAGCACTTCAGCCAGGACTGCCAAGGAAATGAGTAATATTTACACTCCCTGGAGGTATTTTGCATTTTATAGAAATATTGGCATTGATATTGAGAAATCTGGGGGCATCTGACCTCAACAGGTGGCATGTAAGCTGATAATGGCCCCTGCTTTAAGATCAAGCATGGTTGTGTTGGAGGTTTTCATTGGGATCTATTATTCTTGCCCACCTAAAAATGGAATTGAGTCCAAAACCAGAAGTGCTAAAGTTAAATCAGTGAATGACCTACAATGGTATTTCCATCCCTTACTTTTGAATGTACAACAAATGAACTAAGATAGAGAACATGCTGAGGTATGAAAAACAACAGCAGAATTCAGAAACTTTCATTCGAGGATTCTTACTGATCATGGTTCTAAAAGAATTTAGTTTTCTCCTCCTACAATCTACTCTCACTCCATAGCAGAAATGCTTTTCTCAAGTTACCTTTTAGTTCTTAAAATTACCTTAGAGTTCAGTAGATAAAGCCTTTTATAAGATCACTGAAGGATAAATCCAGTAAGTTGTATCATTTTTGCCTAATAAAACTGGAAACTTGTACATCATTCCTGTCCTGAAAAGAAGGACATCAAAAAAATGAGAGCTTCTGACTTACCCAGCTCTACACAGAATAGGGAGGCAGTTTGTCCCAAGTCTGCCTTCCCTACACCTGTAGAATGTGAACGTGCTAAAGCTCTGTTTTGGGATGCTGGAACAAACCTATGAAGAATCTAACACCTAGTGGTAATAGTTTGTATTTATAGTTCTTCAAACAAAGTAGAATTTCAGATCTATTATTATATGGGAAAAGTGTCACATCACAGATCGTTGCTATTGAGAACTAAGGACGGAACTGTATTATCTTTATCACCTCTCAAGCTAGTATTCATTTCAGTACAGTTCACTTATCATCAACATCATTTGATATTGACTGTAGACTAGATTTGTTTATAGTCAAATTATCTTTAAATCAATTTACATAAATGAGAACTAATAAGCCTTGGGTAACTAAGGAGCAGAAGGCAAAGTTAAAACACCTGAGTGAAAGCCTGGAATGGGCAGCTTTCTTGTGACTTTTCAGGTTGTTGACAGTGCCTATGGGAGTAATACCAACATGCCATCCAATGGCCATACACAGCTACTGTGGGCCACCCCCTTGTGAGTACATTTAATAAAAACTTAGGACAAGTTATGAAAGGTTGTAAATATGTTATTATATTTTTCTTTATATTATATGGCCATTAAGGGCTCCTTAAAGCACAAATACTCTAAAATATCTCCTTTGTATGTCTTTAGACTGTATCTTAACTTAGGAATGAGGTAAGTTTCCTTAATAGCCTTTACTAAAATAGAAATATTACACCTTAAGGAGTAAAATGAAATTAAGAAAATTATGACATCACCTTTCTAAAACTATTTTAAATATTAAAAATTAAAGCTGTCTGGAGCCAGGCATGGTGGTACATGCCTGTAATTCAAGCACTTGTGAGGCTGAGGCAGGAGAATCAATGCAAGTTTGAGGCCAGCCTGGGCTACAAAAGTGAGCTCAAGGCTGGCCTGAACTTCATAGTGAGACTCTGTCTCAAAAAGACAAAAAAAAGCTATCTGGATCCCTAAAACTACTTATGGCCCACCCCAACCCTACTCTGTTCTCACTATAGCTAAATGTCAAATTCAAAGGTCTTGTGGCTTCAAGATTCTACCTTTCATTTTCAACACTTCAACTGAAGATTTGCGCCTCTAGGTCAACAGCTTCTCACTGATCTTCTTGAATACTCATTTTTTAACACATCCCTCTACACCACACTGTTCCCCTGTCTATAGCATATTTCTGTCATCTTTACCTTTAGTTTTAATTTGACTTCTTACATTAACCTGAGCTCTGGAGATGTCTCTCTTCCCTGAACTTGCTATTTCCAGATCATGCATTGCAAAAAATAAACACAATCTGTTTTCCATTGCTCTTTAATATTTTGCTATGCAGGCAGATGTTCTTTACAGTTTCTTCCCACTTTTTATAGAATATAAGGTATACATGCCCAGCAGATAACTCTGTGATCCTTAATATTGAGAAAGGCAAAAAGAAAGAAAAATAATTACTAACAAAATAGTTTCTATATACAGAACACTTATTAACTATGAATTGATGAAGATAAACTAGATTATCCATGAACTTTACTCACAAGGAAGTTATGAAAGTCATAGTGGATGCAGCGAAACCAAAATGGCAGGACTGAAAAAGGATGACCATGAGCCCATTCCCAGGCATTGTTGGTTCTGGCAGCCTCATGACTTGCCTATGTGACTGTAGACACTGAAATTTCTAATGTCTCTAAATGGATTTGTGCTACTATATCTGTTAGAGATACTTCTCTTATTTATGAAAACCTCAGATCCGTTTCGTACTGTGTTGTCTTTATGTAAACTGAATGCCTACCATGCATCAGGTATGGCATTGATTTTCATGTCATGGATTTATTAAAAGATGAAATGTTATTATGATATCATATTTTTGTTATTTTTTAGAGAATCATATAAATAAAGCCACTTCATCAAATCCATATTTCTGCTTTTACTTCCCCTCTATCCATAGTCAAATTTGAAGATCAGGTAATATTTTGTCTGAAAGAAAGGAGGGATAGGAGACGTGTGGTGGTTTCCTTCACTGTTCTCAGTAACACCTAAGATTCAGACTATCTATCCCCTTCCATGTGAGAATGACACCAGCCACTGATAGCATTTTGGTTGTATCTTCCTAATGGAGGTGTTTCAAGGCACAGTGGAAAGAGCCTGGTATTTGTCCTAGGTATAAATGGAGTATGATTTGTATTCTTTAACACAATGAGGTTGATGGCCTTTGAGAAAATCCAGACCCTTGAATATAGCAATATAAGAAAGATACGGAGAAGGGAAGTGAGTCCCTGGTACCCGGCAAGGATGGGAATAAAGAATTAGAGCCTGTGGAAAGAGAGAAGAAAGGGACCCCAAAATGGAGGAAAGAGGTGGCAAGTGGCCTCTTCACCCTGAGCCCAGGATCACAGCACTGAAGGAGTGGCTTGAACCTGAAGAGGCACAGTGACTACTGGAGATCCCAGAAGCCTTCACAGAGAAACACACCAGTGGAGTGGAGTGGTGGGTGCTGAAGGCTGCTGTGGCTGGTGAGTTATTTGGGTTCAGAGGCTCCCCAGGAATGAATAATGGGCTGGTAGTCATTTTGGAAAGGAGCCAACAGAAGTCAGAACTGGGGCAGCTGTGGGTTAGCTCCACCTTGTGGTTCCAGGAGTCCAGGGAGGAGCAACCAAGTTCAAGCAAACAGGAGGTCAGGAAGCCAAGTGCAAGCTGACAGGAGTCACTCGAAGTGCTGTGAGCTGAAAAACTTGAGTCCCAGCATCATAGCCAGAGACCAGAAACAGCCTGAGTTTGAGTGGAGCTAAAAGCCATTTTCTGGGATTATCCACCACTGCCATGATGATATTCCTGGCTTGCTTGCTGGGGTCAATCAGCACAGATCTGGACTCTGTCTAACCCTCCGTCAACCAGTGACAGCAGAGAAATGTCCTGAAGCGTGCATTTGATTATTTTCCTGCATTTTTTACTTTTTTTGTTTTTGTTAAGTTTTATTTTTCTAGTTTTCCAATTTTTTTCTTGAATTTTCTTATTTTTATACTGGTGCAAACATTGTTTCTAGGTTTTGTGTTTGTTTTGTATCTGTTCCTATTTGTTTCTTCCATCTTTCTGTCTAGTCTTCTTCACCAGTTACCAAAGCTTGTGCAATCTTTCTTTGTCTATCTGTCTTGTATCTAATCTCTTTGTGTTTTTCTATTTCTCTAGGTTTTTGTTTCTAAAAACGTTTTTGTGTTTTTGTCCTTGAGAGTAAAATCACCATATTGGGGGACATTTACTGTACATAATTTGCTGGCTTGTTTTAGATTTGATTATACTCTTATAAATCCTGCTCATACAGTTAAAAATTGCAAATTAATGGTTACTATAGTTTGTCATCCTTTAGGATCTGCTTGATGCTATTGTTATTATTGACTATACTCCTTAGCTAAAGTGGCATAATTGTTCTTATCAGTTGTTTTTTCTTATATGCTAAGACTTACATTACCTGAGGGTCAGAAGAAATACTGTAGGCCAGTGCCAGAGGATCAGGGGCTAAGCAAGGTGCCAGGAATTTTTCCTTCCCAATAAATGGAAGATGTAGGATTTTGCAAAACACTCAAAACAAAAGCCAGCTAGTGGAATACAATTCTGAGAAGTAGTCATTTCCTAAGAGTTCTCAATATTAGCAATAAAGCTATGTACCATGAACAATTTATAAGCATCAGTGCATTAAGTTTAAAAAATATAAAATAAAAAGAAATGAAAGCAAGATGCAGCCTCAGACTTCCAGATCACAAAGGGCAATCCTAGGGAGAATGAGGTAGAAGAATTCAAAAGCCATCCACATGCACTCTCCGAAGTGTTAACAATGGAAGGGGAAAAAAAACAAACAAATAAGGCTCTAGAAAAATTAAAATAAAAAATTCTCAGAAAAAAAATAGGGCAGGGGGCTGGCCCAATAACTCAGCAGACTTAAGTGCCTGCTTAAGCAGAGCTTAGCAGCCAGGGTTCAATCCCCAGCGTGCCATATCAGCCCTGCCCATGGGAGGCACTGAGACTGGGTGTGGTGGCTCATGTCTGTAATCACAGTGCTTGGGAGGCTGAAAACAGGAAAATCACTACAAGTGCAACAAGTCTGTGTAGTGAGACCCTGTAAACCCTATAGATCCTGTCCTAAAACACAGAAAAAAGAAAAAAATTCACAAGTAACGTCAGAGATGACGATGATGATGATGATGCTGCTGCTGCTGCTGATGGTGATAAAGAAGACCTCCATGACAAAGACAAACTAAAGAAATTCATGTCCACTAAACCAGCTCTCTAAAATACTCTGAAGGACATTTTAAGAGATAACAAATAATACAGCCCCATGAGCCCCAACAGGATGAGTCCACCAAACTAAGTAATTGAACAGAGCAGAAAGAAAGTGATCAGCAACAGGAAAATAACATGATAAGGATAAGTCAGTACATACCACTTATAACCACATAAGTCAATATATACCATTTTTAACCACCAATGCAAATGATCTCAACTCACTAATCAAAAGAAACAGACTGGCACAATAGATCAAGAAGAAAGATCCAACAAGATGCTACATGCAAGAAACATTTAAATCAAAAAGAAAATCATACATTGAAAGTCAGGGGATGGAAAGCAATACTCCATAAAGCAGGAACCCAGAAAAAAGCAGGGATGGCTATTCTATGTGCAGATAAGGTGGTTTTCAAGTCAAGACTGATTAAAAGAAACAAAGAAGGTCACTATATCCTTGTTAACGGAACAATCCAAGAGGAAGACATAGCAATAATGAATATATATGCACCAAATACCAGTGCACTGAACTATATTAAGCAAAGATTCAATCACAAAAATATCAAATATCAAATATATATGTATATATACATATATATCAGAACTGAAACTATTTCTTGAAAATATTGACATGTTACATGTTTATGTAGTATTCAGCCTCCCAACATCAATGTGCACATTCTTCTCATCCACACATGGAACTTTCTCCAAAATAAACCACTTAATAGATCATAGAACATGCATAAATAAGTGCAAAGTATTAAAATTATTCCATGCATTTTATTTATAAGAGCTGTAATCCCAGCTCTTGGGATTATAGCTGTATACATACATGTGTATGCACCACCACGCCCAGTCTCAATTGCCATCTTGGCATGTCCGGGGAGTGGGGGGTGGGGGGTGGTAGGCCTGGAGATTGAACCCCTGGCCCCTGTGCCTGCTTGAAGGTGCTTTAATCCGCTGAGCTATTTGGCCAACCCCCTTTCTTTTTTTTTCTTCAAACTCTACTGGAACTGAAAGAGAAGCATTACTCCCAAACTCATTTTTAAAAACAAGCACTACTCTAATGCTAAAACCAGAAAAAGCATCCAACCACAGGGGGAAAAAAATGTGCATGTATAAACAGGCAAAGTAGTCCTTAATAAGACACCTGCTTACAGAATGCAACAAATCACCATGAAGGTGTGCACCACAGCTAAGTAAGATTCACTGCAGGGTTGTGGGTATGATCAACATAAGCAAGTCAATCCATGTAATGCACCACATTAGCAGAACCAAAGACAACAATCATATGGTCATCTCCATAGAATCAGATAAAGCATTTACAAAGCTCATTCATGATTTTTTTTTTAATGTACAGAAAAGTGGACTAGATGGTCTTTATCTCAATCTAATAAAAGCCATCTATGGCAAAACAATAGCCCACACCTTACTAATTGGTCACAAATTGAAGGCTTTTGTTCTAAAATAAAAAGCAAGACAAGGTTTTCCACTATCACTCTCCTACTCAATACAGTTCTGTCAACATTAGCCATAGAAATTAGACAAGGGAAAGAAATTAAAGGAGTAAGAATAGCAAGAATTCAAATTAGTATTTGCTGATGACATGATACTCCACACAGAAGACCCCCAAATCTCCACCAAAAGAATTGTAGTGATAATAAACAAATTCAATAGCATAGCTGGATACAAAACCAGCACTCAAAAATCAATAGCATTCCTGCACACAAATAACAAACTCACTGAGAGAGAAATTAAGGAAACAATACCCTTAACAGTGGCATCCAAACTAATGAAATATTTATGAGTCAACATAAGAAAGGAAGTAAAAGACCTTTATGCTGAAGACCACAGTACTCTAAAAAGAGAGATAAAAGAAGATATCAGAAAATGGCTAGATATGTCTTGTTCTTACCTAAGAAGAATATTGTGAAAATGATCATATTACTAAAATTAATATACAAATATAATGCAGTACCAACCAAAATATCAATAATATACCTTATAGAATTAGAAAGAACAAACTTAAAATTCATTTGTAATCAGAAGAGACCTAGGATAATAATAGCAATCTTAGACAAGAAAAACACAGGAGGGGCCATAACAATCTCTGACTTGAATTTATACTATAGATGTACAGTGATAAAAACAACATGATACTGAAAAAAAAAAAAGCGGACCCACAAATGAGTGGAACAGGTTAGAAGATGCAGAAACAACTTCAAATACACTTAAGCAATTTATCTTTAACAAAGGGGTCAAATATCATGATAAGAAGAACACCTTTTTAATAAATGGTGCTGGAAAAACTGGTCATTTTAATATATGGTCCCATGGAAAAAACTGAACTAAGCTCATATCTCTAACTAGGTACTAAACTCAAATTGAAAGTTATGAAAGATCTAAATATTAAAGCATAAACATTTAATCTGTTGGAAGATAGAATAGATAAAACCCTTCAAGACGTTGGTGCAATTGAAGACTTTATGAGCAAAACCCCAGTCATACAGGAAATATCACAGAGAATCGACAACTTGAATGTTATCTAATTAAAAACGCTTTGTTCAGTAGAAGAAATCACCAGCCTGAGCCAGCCTGCCCCCCAAAAAAAGACTTCTCAACTTTGGGGCTGGGGAGATAGCTCAGTAGAATAAGTTCTTGCCTGACAAGTTCAAGGGCCTGAGTTCAATCTCTAGATCTGAAAAAAGAAAGAAAAAGAAATCACCAACACACCAACAGAGTGAAGAGACTACCCAAAGAGTATGAAAAAAAAAATTGAACCACTAATATCTGGACTATATAAAGAGTAAAACTAAATCAGACCCCTCAAATTTAAAGACCTAATTCAAAAGTGGAAATGTGAAATGAATAGATTTTTCTCAGATGAAGAAATAGGAGCTTCAAATAAATATATGAAAAAAATATTCAACATCACTGGTCATTCAAGAGATGTAAATTAAAACTGTGCTGAGGTTCTGTATCACCTCAGAAAGAATTGATACTGTGATGTCAACCTACAACACATGATAGTAGGGTTTTGGATAAAATGGAATCTTTCTCTGTTATTAGGGGTTTTGCAGCCTGGAGTGAACACTTTGGAATCCAGTGTGGAGATTCCTCTAAAGGCTAAAATTGGAGGTTCCATTTGGCCCAACTATTCCCTTTCTTGGTATCTTCTAGAAAGAATTAAAAGCACTTTACCACAGCAATATATTTACCCCATGTTTATTGCAGCATTACTTATAATAGCTAGACCTTGGAAATAACACCAATGCCCATCAATCAATGAATGGGTAAAGAAGG
>PVKN010038850.1:0-10986 GCA_004027915.1 Capromys pilorides | reverse complement strand
GTGCCATCTTCTGGAATAGATGAAATGAAAAATAATTGTGATGCTTTTGAAAGTCAGAGTTCTGAGGGAAAATAGGTTATCAACACACATAGAGCAAAACGAAAAGCTTGCAAATAAATCTTAGTTGTTAATCATTACCGAGCGAACTACCATTTCTGACATCACCATTAACTAAATAAGAGCAGAAAGCTCTCTTCCAGAAATAAGATAATTGAGGGAAATTAATTGCATCATGAAATCTTTAACATGCAAAATAAATGTGCAAATGACATACACTTATAAAAATATATTTTACAAATTAACTCAAAAACATATCATAATAACAATAGCTTTCACTACAGGAAAGTGGGAAAGATGGGTGCAAATATAAATAGAATATTCTCTTTACCTGCCATAAAAGGTAGATATAATACAAAATGGAATAAAGAAGCTCACAAAGGAAAATTGCTGCAGCAGATCATACAAAGAGCCAATAAATGAGAGAGCAGACTTGCATGAGGGGTATGTTAATTCAGGTCACCAGCTACGTGGAGCACTAAAACCATTTGTGTGAAATAAAGGTTGTGAAGAAAGAAATTATCATTTTTGATAGTTCTTTATCGATGCACCTAATTGGAACACTTGCATTTGGGGGATGAGAGAAGACTTTCCTGGAGTGGGGCACAGGGTGTGAAGCACCCCTAGGTATGTTCGTCAATGCGGTAGGAAGAAGGCTAAGACACTCATCTAGCATTCTTTTTTTCATTTTTTTTTTTATTACTTTTAAGAAGAAGTAACAACGAGACAGTTTCAAAACGTTAGCAGGACAGCCACAATAATTAATACAATGCGTATTGTTGTCTTCATAGTAGTTTTTCAGAGTACAAGATGCAGACATGACAACTTTTCTAAACACTACTCATACATGTCTTTCTTCTCAGTGAGCTAACAGAAAGTAGTTGTATACATAGTCCAATATTCCATAATAGTAGTGTGTAAATACTGTATACTCTCCCTAGTGTAAGGACACAAAAGAAGAAATAAAATGGAAAGGCATAACACAGCTGAATGGAAATTAAGAGTTTAAAGATTAAACAATGAAGAGACTGCAGGCAGAAAAGTTAGGAAACATGGCAGGGACAAAACCATGCACTTATATACACAGAATGAATTAGACAATGGTCCTAAGAATCTCCAACAGGTTTTTGACCTGAGTAGCAACGTGTAAGACTAAAACCATCTAGCATTCTTGAACCTTGATATACATTTATCTTCTTCCAGTTATGCTACCAGTGATTTAATCACTACTATGAAGGAATTTGACAGAGAGATGACTTTAGTAAAAAGAAAACACTGTGATGAGCCTGATATAAATGCATGAGCCCTTTAAAAGTGCGTTTTCTTTGAGGATTGAAGAAGAGGAAATCAGAGATCAAAAGCAGTTTTTTTGCTTAAGGATGAAAAAGATTTCATGGTGAGGAATGTATGTGTCCTCCAGAGCTGAGATTGCCCCTGCTGACAACCAGTAAGGATTATGGGTGCTACAACTGCAATGAACTGAATATTGTTGACAACATAATGCACACATATAAGCAGATTTTCCCTTAGAGTCTCCAAACAGGAATTCTTCTAAAGTAGAACCTTAATTGCAGCTCATGCTACCCTGAACCAAGAATGCCACCGATATCATGCTCAACTTCTAACATAAATAAATGTGGGCTAACAAATGGATGTTTTTTCAAACTACTAAGTGTCTAGCAATTTGTTACACATCAATAAGAAATGAATAGATAAAAACACACAGACTTAAAATTGCTTTCTAAGGAAGGTAATTCCTGAAATTATGCCGATTTTTATTTCCTAAGGTTTTCCCTTTTTTGCTGCAATGCTTAATCTTGCTATTAAATAAATACATTGAGGCAAATTAATAGATTCATGCTTTGTCACACACCAAATTATCAGATTTTACTGGGTCTACGTCATTTTCTCTCACATACTGAACTGATATTGCATGAACAAATCATTCAGATTCTCAGACTATTACAAGACTTACTAGCTGGTTACCCTACAGCTATGGAACAAGTATCAGTTCTGCTCCGCAAAATTTAAAAAACAAAAACAAAGAAACCTGTGTTCCTACAAGGAAGCAGGCAAGAACAAAGGTTTACCAGTGGTCAACAGGAAATAAAGTCTATTTTATCTGTATGTTCTCCTTTCTTGATTTTTGAATATGCAGTCCTCTCTTGAAGTCCTCAGAGTTGCTAAATTTAGGTGGAAAATGTAACAAATGCTGAGCTAAAATTGAATTTAAGATTAAAAATGAACAATCACTTAGTATGTGCCAAATATTTCAAGATTCAAATGTTACCCCTAGCCAATCACTGAAGATCACATGAAACATAACTACACCACAAAAAAGAATTCTTTATTTGAAATTCACATTTAACTAAGCATCCCATATTTCCACTGGAAGGCTTATTCATCTTTGTCTTCTTTCTCTTCCCACACAGGCCATTTTTCCTTTAAAAAGATAAAATTAAGTTAAATAAGTTAGATAAAAAAATTAAATTTCACATAGTTTCCCTTAGATGAGAATGCTCAAAAACAAAGAATAAAAGGAGAGATGGAAGGAAGCAAAAAGGCAGGGTGACTGGAGATGGAGAAGGGCAGAGGAAGGTGTAGCAGAAATTTCAAGTGATGAAGATATGCCCTATATTTGTACCAATGCCCTCCAAAGAATGTAACTATGTTGTGCTACAAACATACATTCATTTTAAAAGTACTTTCAGATCTTTACTTCTTCAGAGATATGCTACATTAACAACTCATATCTACCATTGCCTGTAACCAAGCACTGTAGCTCTGCAGTTCACCCATATGGAATTGAATATTCCTCCAACCTTTAATTTTGGAATAGGCATGTGCTTACTTCAACAAAGAGAACAGGGAAGACATGCCAGTGTGCCCTTGCTAAACTTGAGTATTAAGAAAACTTGTGTGTCTTCCTAGTTGCAACTCTGTACTAGGGGCGAGAGGACAAGTTTACCTCTAGCTAATCACCAGGTTCATGAATGAAATAAATGTGTATTGATTACTGTTTTCCAGAGAGATTTTGTGGTTACTTGTTAGACAGCACTATTATTATCATGAGGAACTCACTTCTTTGCCCACTCACAGTTAAAGTATTAAAAGAGAAGTTCAATAACCACAGTGCTGTTTGGTTTAAAAGGCTACAAAAAGAAAAAAAGAAAATCAGTTCCTGCACACTCAAGAATAAATTACATTACCTCTTCGACTCCCTCAGTTGCTTTGGGAGAATCCCAGTTAAAGAAGTAGGAGGAAAAAGAAAACTTATTTTACCTTACTCTAATGCTCAAAGAGTTATTGTCCTGTCATATTGCTGTTTTATTTTGAAATATCATGCTGACCTTTATTGAGAATTACAGTTGTTAGAGATAATCTGATAAACCTTGGAGCATTACCTTTCCTTTGAGTTCTAGGACTTTTTCCTTTTCATTTTACCTGGTGTATATCTGGATCATGTATTTCTGATTTTCCTATATCCACTGAAGGACTGGACTTAAATAATTTTATTAAGGACCAATGAACTGTAGTTCAATTCTCTCATCCTCAGACATATTTTGCTATGTATGTGAAGTCTTTAACACACATAAATGCTTCCATAGTTTGATTTCTCTTCCAGTACACTTTCTACAAGTGTGTGTAGTGGGGCATTTACTTTTAAAATGATTGATACTACAGCAGATACCCCGTAAATCTCCATGCCACACAGCCTTTCAATTACAAATTGAGGTAATAGCTTGTACTTGTGAGTTTGGCTTTTATGACAGAGAATAGATAAATTGAATCTAGCTGGATGGTTCAAAGACTGATAATGGAATATTGGCTCATGGATTTCTAGTGTGTCATCTCTCCAAATTCATCTGGATGTTATCACCAAAAGTATTCCGAAAGCTGGTTTATGCAGCATTCTATCAATTGGACATCTCTATTAAACAGCTCTGCTTTGCTTTGCCAGGGTAATGATTGCAGCATATCTACAAGACCCTAAAATGCCTCTTGGCTTGTAATATTAAATTATATCCAGTGTAGTTCTGTGCTACATGAATATTACTGAACTTCAGTGCTCCTAGCGTTGGAATATCAAGCACAACTCACATAGCAGCATTCAGCTTGCTTAATTAGAGTAAGATGGTCATTTGTTCACTGTGTGAATAACACTTAAGTGAGACTACAAGGGCAAGTGATCATTTATATTTGCTCCCAGGAGGCAAAGATCTACTGCCTTTTAGAGTCTTCATAAACACAACAGCAGCTGATATTTTTTATATACTTTAGAAACATTGGTGTGATCTTAAAGAAATGTTCTGCTCCTCAAAGTGTGATCTGTGAAGCACCAGTATCAGTATCACTTGGAGTCATTGGAAATGCAGATGCTCAGGGAAACCTCTGACCTTCTGAATCTGGATCTATATTCACTCAGGATTCCTACTGATCCTTATGAACATTAAGGCTTAATGGCAAGCTTGGGGTCCTGAATTCAGTCCCCGGTACAGGAAAAAAAAAAAAAAAGGTTTCAGAAATGCAGGTTAGTACTTGTCATGCCATTTCTCTAAATAGCAAGATGAACCCAAAAATTTCTAGCTGGGCACTTCGGATAAGCCACGTAGCTCCCCTGAGATAGAATTGTCTGACTAAGTGGATTTTCCAAGGCATATGTCTTGAAGTTATGAATATTAAATGACATCACACATTTAAAAACCATAAAGGGCCTATAGAAATGTTAGCTGCTGCTACTTTTCAATGAGTTTACCTTGACCTTTTCATTCCTCTTGCAGTATTCAGAAAGAATCATAATGATAGCTAACATTTAGCAAATATTTATTATGTGTAAGGTGTTATCTAGTGCTTTTAAACAACAACTTCAAGAGGTAGAGTTTGCTGAGCCTATTTTATAGGAGAGAGAACTGAGGTAAAGACTGAAACACAGGCAATATCTAGGGGACATTTTAATCTCTGTCCTGGACTGTTATTCATTGTGATACACTTAGAAAGGTTTTGAATGTCAAAAATGTGCTTAGTATAATTTTGCCTTTTAATAATTACTGGACATATTCATAAAAAAGTATAAATTTGAAGCTTCCACCCTGCAGATACTGATGGAAGAGGTCTGTGTCTGGCCTAGGAAAGAATTTGAAAGAATTACACAGAGATTTTATTCATGATTCAGGCTGTAGAAAAAAATATAGCAAATTAAGGTGCTCTCTTAAGACCCGGCTGTGGCTGCATAATGTGTACACATACCACAACGAACCACCCCACAAAGTTCAGAGCCTAGCTATAATTTGGCTTATTGCAGTGGTTCATTAAATTTCATGCTTTAATCTTGATAACACATGCTAAGATACACCTAACTTCATCTGCCTTCAAATAAACCAAAGCCACCAAGGCACATCTGTGTTCTCTAATAGATATACTTGGAGTGATGTGCTCATCCTAATGACATTTCTCTCCCCCAGCCTCTGTCATTGCCTCTGCCTCTGTTCTGAAATAAAATGTAAATCAGCTTTATTTCTGACATACTCCTTGGCACTATAGTCCCTAAACTATGTACTTGAGCAGGTACTAATCTGATCTCACAAACTTGGGATTTTCTATATCTGAAACAACATTTTATTTCTAGTCCAGTTTGCCATTAGGTAGAAGATGAAATGCCAGGTGATACTCCAAGTTGGGTTGCCTGCACAGTGACACATTGTTGGGGTAGATGGATTATTCTTGCATGATGGTTTTCACTGACATCCACATCACCACCAGTGCCTCTGGTTTTGTCCACACACTGCTTCAACACTCTGTCCCAATCACAAGAATTCTTCAGATGCATTAGCTATTTATGTCAGAGTTTTTTTTTTTCTTTTACCACAGTCAGGCATGCAGAATGTATTCTGCCACTGCTGTCCTGCATTAAGCACCAGAAAATTCCATTACAGTCTCAAATCCACAATCCTTACCACATAGGCATATTTCTTTCCCTCCACTGTCCTCACCAGGAAAAAGGGGAGTTAGGAACAAACCACAAATATCTTCTGTCTTTGAATTCATGCCTGGGACTCCTGCCTGGGATATAAATAGAGGATGGATATTTAGATCTCAAGGTCCCTTTCCTAAGAATCCCAAAACCCAGTTTCTGGCAGCTAACTCACTCTCCTTGCTTCATTCTGAGAATCTCTAAATTCTTGACAGAGTAGAAATACTCTACAGTTTATTAATTTCTCCAAAATTACAATTTGTACTCTGAGATTAACAATCCCCTCTAAAACTCAAGCTTTTGGAATTCAAAAACAATAAACTCACTTCTGCTTTCTGCCATAAATACAAAGTTAATCACTGAACCTAGTCATCCAAACACAGAACATTGTAAGGATAGAAGAAAACACAAGAGGAAAATGCATAGGTTGACAGTCTCAAAATATTATTCTGCAACACAATTATTTTTGAAGTATTTCAGCACTGCGATCCTCCCATCTCACTATCAGTTACCATGAAAGAAACAGTAAGGACATGCCAAGGGTATAGAATTTACACCATCAGATAGAATGAGAAAACAGCATCTCTTGCTCTGAACTAACTCTGCCATGCCACTCAGAATTCAGTGTTGATTTTCAGAAAAAATAGAGCATAACTCTCTTAGTTCCCTTCATTATGGCTTTGATATGAAAAAGTATTTAATTTGAGCCAAATTAAGAAACACATATGCATAGAAGAGTAAATATCATCTGAAGGAAATATTAACTCCTTATCTGGTGCGTGAAATTAGCCTTGACAATAACAATAGTTAATATCATTTGAGAACCTATTGTGTGTCAGGGATACTTACTGAGCTCTTTATGTTTCTTACTTCCTCTTAGTCCCTCAAATAATCCTATAATTGTATTACTATGATAGTTGTTGTTGTTATTATTATCTTTACTTTTTGTAAATGAGAAATATGACTGTTAGAAAGAATAGGCCTTGAATACAGAATTTTTTTTTTAATTTTATTTTTTATTTTTTTTAAACTTTATTTATTCATTCATTCATGTTATGGCCGGCTCAGCCTGCCCTGGGGGTGTGGCTGGTGCAGCATGTGGTGCTAGGGATCGAACTGCAGTCCCTGCAGTTGCCTAAGCTTGCCTAAGCAGGCACTTTAAACTGCTGAGCTATCTCACCGGCCCCAAACTATCACTGCTTTCTTTTTTTTTTTTTTCAGGACCGGATTTTTTAGAAACCCAAAATTAAATTCACAAGTACAACCTTCTATTGCAAAAGAGAGAGAAATGCATGCTGCAACCAGACTATACTTCTATTGAATTGGATATGGGGTCATATTTAATGTCCCTATAACACCAAGGTCTATATAAATTAATCAGATAAGCATATTTTATATGCCTGGAGAAGTACTGTCATCTCACCTTCTACTTCCATTACTTGAAAAATACCTACACGATCTTGCAATGATGTATGAAAGAATCACCTTTCCAAAACATCAATTTCCATCTAAACCATATGATAAACCATCTATGATTTGAAACTAAAGTAAAAATCTGAAGATATCTAACTGATTTGAGGGACTTCTTCCAACTAATTGTCAGGCCTATAGATGTAAATTACAACCTAGGGAAAAATAAAACAGACGCTGAACAAATTAAAAGGCTGAGAAAAAAACCAAGTTAAATATTACCCCATCATTTCATTGATGCTTATCCAAGTTTGTAAAAGTCTTAATGTATTTTATTTTAATTCCCCACCAACACTTCATTCATAATATCTTGCCAGTTTTCTCTTTTATTGACAAGTATTTTCATTCCAAAAGCTGTCACTATTACATCACAATTAGCTATGTTATGCAGTTAAGTCCTGTTACAGGGGAGGCCTATAATCCAGTTACAGGCTCCTTTGTCTCTAACTGTAATAGTTGCTTTTGATAAAATGCTCCTTACAGGGACTAAATGACTAACTATTTTGTAGCACATAAAGAAACACAACTTAGGCGTAATTGGAAAAATATGAACTAATGCTTAAGAGTCATCTACCCCAGTCCATGGGGCCCATGGTTCTCAGTAATGGCAGTGTTTAAACCCTGCACACAGCATGAGCTTCTTTCATTGCTCTGTTTTCCCACATTTCAACTCTACTTGCTGAGCAGAAAAGATCTCCATAAGAACACTTCATTTCCCTGGCCAAAATGAATTTATAATTATATAGTAACTTGTTGCCTCATGTTGTACTTAAAGTGCTTTAAGAACTTGTGTTGCCCTAATAAGCCCTTTTAATTTTGATGTGAACTTATTTGACTTTAATCACTCAGCTTCTATTCTCTCTCCAACCCTTGTCCCCATGGTTTATCCACTTCTCATGACCCCCCTGGGGGGGGCGGGGGACAGAACAGAGCAGTAGCTATTTTATTACCCAAAATTCAATTTAAAAGAATGTGGTATAATTTAACCATCACTAAGACACAAACAGAGCAACACTGTCTAACAGGACCCAAGGAATGGAGCCTTTGGGATATGTGGTAGGATGTCAAATTTCCTGCAAGAAGAGAATATGCATTTTTGATCTTCTGAACACTAGTTTTAGTCTCATCCATTTCATTAATAAATTAATAATTGTCTCTAAAAAGGTATTTTTTTCTTTTTCATTGCAAGGATTGATTGCTTACAATATCATTGGTAATTAAAGATGCATGTTTCCAAGACTGAAGAACATAGTTTATTTTACAAACAAGAGGTTTGATATCTAAGAAAGTCAAATAATTTCATCAAGGTAACTCAGCTAAGAACCCCCCTTTCTTCCTTTCACCATTTAAGCAATTAATTTGATTTTACAAAACCCACAGTGGCAAACCCCATATCAAACTCCTCAATGATATATTTCTCATATTTAATGAACATGTGTAATTATTATGTTAATGACATTTTCTTCAATTAAGCCTGTACAAAATGCCTGCTCACCAAATCAACAACTCGGTCTCCCTGGCATAAATAAACATCCTTCAGTAACATCAGTAAATGTATACATTTATTTTTAACAAAAAAATCTTTGGCAGCAAATTGGCTTGCAGCCTATGACTTTCACTGGCTTAGCTATAGTTTCTTATCATCTGACAAACTACTCCTGCTTTGTTCTTAAAAGGAAGTATCAGAATCAGTCCCTTGCCTCAGTCAATATCTATTTTCTCAGTTCTATAGCAATCTCATAAAAATATGGGATAGACATATAGTTTATAGGTTACATTGAGGAAAACGAAAAATAATATTTTTTCAAAAGTATAGCCCTTCAGAGGCTAACAATTGAAGAGCACTGTGTGTGGAGATGGCTGGTGAAAGGGTCTCCAACTATGGTGGTGTGGAAATGCAATGCTTCAGCTGAAAGTTGAAAAACTGCTGGCTGTTTTAACCTCTATGTCATGTGAAAGTAGTTTGGTTCCAACTTCAGATCATTTGAAACCATAAAAACTTCTTCTTCAATAATACCAGCAAGGCTCATTAACTCCTCAGAAAGTTTCAACTATTTTCTATACACAATATTCCACTGGAGAGTTGAACAGTTATTATTTTAAGAAATGAAAGTACTTCTTTGCCTTAGAAGATTATTAAATATGATAGTGCACTCAAAAATCAATAGCTAGTTACTCCCGTGCATTAAAAAACAAAATGCCTCCTTCATTTATTTATTAATTATTTATTAAGTGTCTATTATGTGTGAAACTCTGTTATTTGTACTAGGAAATAACTTACAGTGATAAGCTAGATAAACTTCTTACCCTCATTTGAATTCTCTTGCTTTGTAATTTAACAAAGGGAAACACTCCCTGCCTGGCTATTTCCAGGCAGTAGTCACTTTTAGAAAAGTAGTGTCAATTAGTAAGTACTGTGTGAAAACACACCATATTTTTATGCTAATATGCAATGTAGTTTTAATCTCGGAATTAATATAGTCACTGATCCTTCTTTTTTGACTGTAAATTTGGCTGACAATTAGCTTCTCCTTATTTGGAATTCTAAAGTGCAATTGCCCCTGCAGAGCTCATTAGGACTCTTGCTCAAGTTACATGCATACTGGTTCATAGCTAGCACATTTTCTAACATTACAAGTATGCCTTATTAAGCAAAATTTTGCTGAATGAAACAGATGCCCATTCTCGCCTCATTTATATAAGAGGCAATACTATTGAGTTCCAGAAATATAGGCTTAAGGAAGTATATGAAAACGTAAGAACCAGGCTACCAATGTGATCGTAATTTCTGACTGTTCTAGCAAACACACAGTGAAATACTTAGATAGTTTTCTTCATGAATATTAGACACTTAAATCAACTGTGTTCACTGAATTTTAATTACATAACATCACTTAAAACATGAATATTGGTCCATTCTTTAGTAAAAACAGGTAATTTATATAAAATGAAAGGCAGGCAAAATTAATCTATGTGATAAAAAGCAGAACAGTGGTTGCCTAAGGGCTGTGGGAGTAAACTGGATGGAGATGTAAAGGAACTTCCAATATGCTAGGGACGGAACTCAAGGCCACTTACATGCTGCCCTGGGTGTGTTCTATACCACCACCGCCCAAGTCTTTTAAATCCTAATTTACAAGAGTACTAACCGTGGGCTGAGGAGATAGCTCAGCAGGATAAGTGCCTGCCTGGAAAGCACAGGGTCCTGAGTTCTAATTGCCGGTACCAAGAGAGATAGGGAGAGAGAGAACTAGTCATGTCGTGAGAACTCTACCTTCATGACCTAATGATTTCCCAAAGGCCCAAACTCTAAATATAACTTTTAAGATTATGGTTCAATATACAAATTTTGGTGAGATTCAAACATTAAGTTTATATAAGAGATCCAGTTTCAAACTCCTGAAATTCTTATATAATAAAACTTTAGTTTCAGGAAGCATGATGCAAATAAATTCTCCTATTCTGAAACAAAAGTACACATTATGGCT